>FIZR01028550.1:0-172657 GCA_900060175.1 Ferrisia virgata | reverse complement strand
GTGCAGTGAAACAGGAGGTGTTTAACAGTAATTTCTTCTGTATTGCAGAACTGGCTATTTGGTTTTGGGAGTTTTTAAGAAGAGGTAGTTATTGCTTAAAAATGGAAAAAATCAATTATTTCAAATTTTTTCAACGTACGTAATGAAGTAAAAATACGAAATCTTATTATTTTTCGTGGCATAATAAATGAAAGCATTTTTTGTGCTTTTCCACTGAAAAAAATTTAGATATTCCATTTATTTCATTTTCAAAAATGGTTTTAAACCCCCTGTAAAGCGAAAAAAAAATAACGAAAAGTTTTTTTTACCCTCACGTGGTTTACTATGACACGTCAGCACCAAAAAAATCAATAAAGGGAAAAAATTTTTCTTGGTCTAATTACATCATCCGTTCACTCATAATGTAAAAAATTATTTGACAACTGATCGATTCTTAATCTAAAATGAATTTAGCCAAAAATCAGCGAGGGGCTATTTTTTCTAGCCCATTCCCCTCCGAGGGTCCACCCCTTTCGTATTTCACCTTCTATTGGTTCTACCAAAACAATTTTTCAAGTAGAAGTTTATTCTTGAAGTATTTTCTACGTGTTTGGTTATTACAAAAATTACACTCGAAGCAACCTTTAAGCCCCAAATTTCAAAAATGTATTCATCGAAATGCTCGAAATCAAAGTTATTCTGGTTTATTATAAAAATGATAACATATAACCCAAAACTAGCTTCCCTCCCCCCCCCCCCACAAACCATCCTCCTCATGCTAACGTTCAAAATAGGTGATTCGACCGTATCTGCAGAATGAAAAATTTCATCTTGGAACATGTGGCCGATTTTTTAAAATATTTACAAGCACAAGAACCATTCCGAAAAAAATACCCTCAGATTCACATTCAGCGGATTAAATTACACTACCTACACACTTTTCATCACATTCATTTTACTCGAATTTTCGAAATGTAATTTTTTTCCTCAATCTGTAAGTTCCAACAAGGTTATGACTTGGAAGAATATCAAAGAAATAATCGAAAATTTAAAATTCATGTCTATAAATTATCGTATAAAGCAGGTATTTATAAGCACCCTTTCTCTTTGTATTTGTTGTTTTAGTTTTTCATTTTTTTTTTTTGTAAAATGGCCAAACAGACGCATAATAATATGTTAAAAAACACAGGTTATGGAAAATTGGGGCACGAAAGATAAATGGGTTGGGATGAAGAGTGGTTCTTGCGCTGGAAAATATTTCTAAACATCTCTCACTATATTCAATTATAGAATTTTTTAATCTGCAAATAAGGTCGAATCGCTTATTTCGAACGTTGGCATAGGGAGAATGAGGTTGTCGATGGGGGAGGAGGGAGGGGGAGGTAATGCGATTAACATTTCAGGTGTGAAATTTTATTCTAAATATTTTTTGTAATTACTAGTTTTGACTTATATTTAATATTTTTCATAATAAACAACATTAACTTGATTTTGGGCATTTTGATGAATACATTTTTGAGATTTGGGGCGCAAAGGGTGCTTCAAATGTAATTTTTGTAATGACCAAAAATGTAGAAAATCCTTCAAGAAGAAACTTTTATTAAAAAATTTTTTTTGCAGGGTCAATAAAAGGGGAGATACGTGCATTCTCAAGAAAAGGGATGGATTCTAAGAGGGGAGAGGGGCTAGAAAAAAATGGAACCAAGCTAATTTTTGTCTAAATACATTTTGGATTGAGAATCAGCAAAAAAAAAAAAAAAAAAAACATTGGTTACAGATCTGTTCTACCAAATCGAAATTCTAATAAACTTTTCACTTATGGTGTACACGAGTTTCCTCTGAAGAATAATCCGTATGTGAAATGCTATTAAAGCTGTAAAAAGAAGTTGCAGACGTATACAACCTCGTAAAGCTTTTTTTCATCGTGGATTTTAGGAAAACTAATGATATGAATTTAAATTAGACGCTGCAAAAATGTACGTATATGTAATTTTGAACATTAGTTATTAAAACGTTTTTCAAACTTGTTTAATGTGTTTTTAAAAAGTACTTAAAATATTCGAAACGACTTTTTTCCATCTTAGCTTACAGCATTCTCAACCTCAAATAATTTATAGCGTATTATTATACGATAACAATGGATGCAAATAAACCATAAAAAAGGGACCTCAATTTCGAAATATTTTTAAACATATAAGATTAATTCTATTGAGACATAAAAATTAAACAAAATAAAAAATAAAAATAAACAAAATGGCAAATCAAGCCATGGAGAATCTTCTGAAAAAAGAAAGATGTGGTAAAAATGAAGTTTCATGAGAAAACGAATTCTGCAAATTGACTGAAAACTAGCTTTTAAAAAATAATTCAACTCCAGCAAAAGCTAATTAAAAACGAAGATTTGATAGATACCGGGTTCTTATTGGCTGTTTTATTTTACTGATAAATTTTACCGGGACACTGTATCAGACTAATAAAAAAAAATAATCCAATAAAAATTTGAACAACGATAAAAAATTTCAATGAAAAAAGATTAAAAACTTGACAAAGATTTCATTGCTTTAAAATCCATCGACCACATATAAATAACGCCCAAAAAAAAAAAAACAATCCTAAAAATAAACGCGAATGCTGACATTATTGCGTAAACGTAGATATATTTGAAATTGAAAATATAATCCAACACCCATGCGCCTATCAATAAACCGGAAGCATATCAAAATACACCTCGAATCTGTAGGTAACTCATTATTACGAAAATTCTAAATTTAGCCACGAATTAGCAACGTTCTACGCGCTTAATTGGCCACATTTTAATGACCAAAGAACATCTGACAAAAAATTAAAAACCTTCCAATGATTTTCATAATTAATAATGCAACAATATAGGTCCCTACTACGTTCAAGAAAATTCTTGGCGAGTAAATTAAAAAAGGGGGAAAAAAGAAGAAGACTAATATCGGTACTGTAATAAATAAAATATTTGTAATTTCCTCACGTGACATAAAATATAGGTATAAAGTAAAAGTTTTATTTTTGTTTTTTTCAATCTGCAATACATAAGCGATCTGATATTTCATACCTATTCCATGTAAATAGCTTCTTTTTACATTTAAGTATACGTATAATGCGATGCATTGTCCTCCTCAGCCAGCTTCAAGGGCAAAGAAGCAACTTCGCTGTGTTTACTCTATAAGTATTTTATGTCTATCTGTTCGAGGTATCTAAAATATATTTTTAAAACAACGAACGTGTTTTATCGTTGAGATATTCCCTCATCTTTTTTTCAACCAGGGGTTCGTAAATGAAACTAATATACTCCTACAGGTACCAATAAGTGCAACACAGAACCTTCTTCCCGTCTTTCTTTCTCTATTTTCTTTTCTATTTTTCTTTTTCTTTTTCTTACAAAAGTCAACTTTCATTACGACGGAAATCGATAACGCTGAAATACAGGTAAGGTGAGTACGGTTAAAAAGTGGGTAATTTTCATCTCAACTGTTTGACAATCGTTAAAATGTCAAGATAACGTGCGGAAACTTTCGACCTTTCGAAAATTTAAGGTCATTGGATATCATCGATTATCACTAACTTTCATATTATAATAATAAACTACCTAGCTCGTGGGTTTTCTTGAATTGGAAATTTTATAAGATTGAAGGAAACTGCGAGATCATACTACGATACTCAATATCAGCATGTCAGTTACCATCAAAATACAAGAACGTTCTGTTTTTTCATAAGGAAAGAAACGTTCAAAACCTAAACCTATATTATGTAAATGAGTTGAAAAAAAATTGATCTATTACCTGCCAAAAAATGGATTCCAAAGATGACTAGCGGAATTATGATCGACCGTTGGGTAACCAATGGTGTGCATCGGATGATGAGAAAGGTTATTCAGCAACGTAGGTCTCTGGTTCGGATCAACCAAATGTTTTCGGACTTTGATTTTCGGCACCACTGGACGACTGGGTTTCATAGTAGCTTCGGCGTCCGTAGATTCTTTGGTATTTGTATTATTGGCACGTACAATTTGAGAAGGACGGCTATCCTGTCGTTCGTCCTTGAATGTTTTTCGATCTTCGTCGACGTAAGGATGCAACGATGCTTCAAACTGCTGCAGAAAATCGTTATTTTCGGTCGAATTCAATAAAAACTGTCTCAACGAGTCGTATCTGTCGCGAAGTTTCGAATCGTTCAGAATTTTATCGGCGTCCGCGTGTAAGAAAGGATTTTCGGCAAATAAATCTGTTTCGCAGGTTGGCGTAAGATGGTAATCTAGCTGTGTTTGTCCGTTACAAGGTACCGATGAGGCAAATGACTGCGAACTTTTACGATTCACCTCACTGGGAAAATATTTATGGTTAGAGTTTTTCGTAGGAACCGTATTCGATTTAACTGGTAAGGAATTCGAAGTAGGGTAGCAGCCGTAATTAGAACAAACGTCTTGATTCCATATAACCGCGTTGCAATCTTTGGCCAATTCGCAATTACTGGAAATGTTATTGTTGAACTGGTCGTACGACGGATGATTGATGGAGAGTTGTTGTAAAGCAAATTCTTGCCATAATGCGGCGTCTTTTTGGTACTGTATTTGTTTGTGGTAATCCAAACTACCGTTGGTAGGATGTATGACATCTTGACCGTTGCAGCAAGATGCCGAAGGCGGAATACTGCAATTCAACATGGATAGCACATCCGGCGGCGCTTGTTCGTACGGAGGTATTATAGAATGTTGAAAACTAGGCTACCAATAACATTGGTTCCAATTTCCTGATGCCATGTTTTCGTAATTATTATTGAAACATTCTTGTCTCAAACGAGCCCTTATTTCTTCCGTTTGCTTTTGGTATTTTTGTATTTCTTCTTCGTTGATTGGCTTCTTAATCAGACTCTGCAGATGTGATAATGATACCACCAGCACGTCCGGATCGGATAATATGGAAAAATATGATAGATCTTGAGCCCTACGAGCCAATAATCTCGGTATTTCTTTACCAGGGCAGGAAACTAGAGCTGAAAGTCGAGCTTTAGGTACCAGCAGTGGATCCGGTACGGAATACTTTGGATTAGCTAGGACATCTTTTAGCTGCTCCAAAGGATCGGCGGTAGGATTTTCATTAGGAACATTTTTTGAAGTAAGTAAATCTAAAAGTCTAGACTTTTTCATGGCCTTCGGCTCCATTATTTCCTTGTCAGCTTTACCCATGTCTTCCGAACGAATTCTCTTTCGACAGCATGGGTCACGATTTTCTGTCGTAGCTGCAGGAGGTTTGATTTGTAAGTCGGTTTGTTTAGTGGAACGACAAAAACCCAAATCAAGGGGTTCGTTTTGAACGCTCGCTTCGCAGATACCATTTTTCGTACTATATGCCAGATCTTCGGTCGATTCTAATGCCACCGATTGTGAAACATTGGTTTGCATAAGAGCGGGTACTTGTTCGATTTTAAGGTCATCGAAGCTTCTCTTTTTAGAAATTTTTCGACACGATGATTTGGTAGTTTTAAGAGTTTGACATAATGGCGTACGAAGTACAACCGAATTAACAATTTTTTTCGCACAATCGTCGATTTTATCGTGGAAATCTGGAGTTTTATTGTACTTTTTGGTCTCGTATTCGTCAACGTGATCGTCGATCACTTCGTGAGTATCGACGTTTTCGGTTTTTATGCGAGAAATAGCCGCAGAGGAAATCAATTGATTGGAGGAAAATTCGCATTTCGAGCTAGAATTAACGCGATCGTCGCAGGCTTCGGTATCGCTAATTTCGGTAACGTTTTCATACGATTCGGATACCTCGTTTTCGCAACAACGATTCGGCTCGTATTTCAGGTTGTTTTCCTTCTCGAGCCCGTGGTCGGCTTTATTGCTTTGAGAAACGATCTCCTCGGGGGAATGGCAATTATCGTTTACATTTTCGCCGCTTTCTTGTAACCTATCCGTAACGCTATCCGTTTGGTAAGAATTTCGCGGCGATAGGTTGGTCGAGATGGAAGATTCTACCTTATCATCGGGAAGGTCAAAATACTCGGCTTTGTTTTCGCAAAGTCGACTTGTTCGATCATGATAGACTTTCTGTTTATTATTAAACTGTAATATTTCATTCGCCAATGACAGCTCGTGGGTCGTGAATTCAATATTCTCATTTTGCGATGTAAGCGACTGAAACGAATTTTCTATCGAAGAATTCAGCGTCGCTTCATCTGGGGTATATTTTTCTCGTTGTATTTCAACGTTCGAAGTAACCGCTGCCAAAACTTGGTCGGCGTTTTCGATTCCTTTATCGTGGATACTTTGATTAATGGGTGTATTGGTTTTGGACGGCTCTTCGATACTTTGCAGCCTATTATTTTGAGATTCGAAATTTGTATCGGATTCGGATTCGGAAAACTGTACTTCGTTTCCGCTAACTTCGTCGCATTGTATAGTACTGGAATCAATTTCTTTCTCATTCAGATCGCTTTCATCGTTGCAAGTCGAATTTACGGGACAAAAATCATTAGAATAATCAGCGCTGGGTAGAGATTCGTTGATCGTTTCGTCGTCCGAGTAGAGGGAATCTGTTTGCACTTTATTAATCAAAGATCTCAAATCGTCTTGGGTACTTTCGTCCGAATCAAACGGATCTGTATTATCGAGGTGAGGAACTTTAGCAACAGTTTTCTGCTCAGCCGAAGGAGACGCAGATCGTTGAGATAACGTCGGAGAAAATTTCACGTTGTTCTCTATCGACGTAGAAGTAATTCTACACTCTACGTCAGTAGCAGAAGGAGGGGTCAATTGGTGCTGAGGTGATGCAGAAGATTTTATTTCTGCAGTTGAAGGACTACAAACATCATCGTTATAATTATCAGTCTTTTTTTGTTTATTCTCTAATGGATTGTCAGGTTTTATAGCTACGGGTACATTATCAGCAGTAGTAGTAGTAGTAGTAGTAGTAGTAGTAGATTTGACTAGTTGATTATTTTGTACATTTTCGGCAGCTACGGCAAACGGCCACCGTTTTTCCAGTGTCTCGGTTAACGGTATAGAACGCCAGCCATTAGACGTTTTGGTTAATCGTATACGATTGCGTCGATCGTAATCTTCGCATAGAACTTGAACGATTTTCGTGTCGTCTTGCTTTATCCAGACAAATATCGGATTAACTTTAGGCGTTGGCGTCGTTGAAGGAGACGACGACGGTTGCTGATACGAGTCGTTGGCTCTGTTACTACGATGACGATGGTGGTGTTTATGTTTCTTCTTTCTCTTGCGTTTGGTACTTTTCGAACAAGACGAAGATAGAGAAACGGTAGAGCACGAAGTTGACCTTCGTTGCGAGAAACGACGAGTCCTCCTTCTTTCTGCCTTCTCTTCTTCCGTAGTACACTGTTCATCGGCAGAAAAGACGTCGTTTTCTACTACGGCTTGCTGCTCTGGCTCCTCCGAACCACCGCCCTCGCACGATGTATCGATCTGTCTATTGCTCGACACAGAACGGCGGCTAATTCGTTTACCGCAAGATTCCTTCTCATCCTGATAGATAGCGTTATCGTTAACGAGTCGCGAATCGTTCTCGGAAGTAAACATTACGATTACTTTATCACATTATGCGCGAATACTCGAAAAAGTCACATTTTATTTCCATTTAAATTCGGTACCGTAGAATTCGATTTATTGTTGATTTACACCACGAATTCAACGACGAATTTAGTAAAAAATGTACAACTAATTTTAGATATTTACCGCATGCCGATTGCAAAAAATATCATTAGCCGGTGTATTATCCACCAATACAGGTACGAATGAATACAACTCTACGAATCTCCGAAATATTGATCAACAATATTTAGGTACGAAACACTGAAAAATACGTAAAATTTTCAACTTACGCGCACTTAGAATTCACTGTTATCAATGAAATTCGCCGAAATTCCATCACATGAAAGGCGCGAACATTCGCGAGAAATTATTCGACAGGTTTAGACGTTTAAAAACACCTCGCTAAACTAATATTACAAATTAATCAGCGCGTCAATCATCGCGAATTATAATCTTCTTACGTTGGAAAATTTAATCCCGAAAGTTACAAACACGAAAATGTAAATAAACTCGGGCACGATAAATAAATATCTTATAACAGCTGTCTACTATCTGTAACTAGACACAGTACCGAAGCACCGCTTTTTCGGTGTTGTTGTTGTAATGCTTTAGCTTTACGCTTTAGATTGTACAGCGCCACCTATGATCACTGTGTCGAACTGAAATTAGCGCGTAATCCAAGAGAAGCGAGAAACTACGATCGTCGTGCTGGTTGGAAGATGGAAATGAATGGGCGCGGCTTTTAGCTTTTGGAAAAGCGTTTCCGTATTTACTTTCAGCTTGCGGATTTTTCCAGATAAATATTGTGGAAAATCATAATGAGGCCATTGGGCGATTCCAAACGCGTTCGTTTCACCAACGATGATGGTTCCTTCTTCCGGATTTTTCATTGCCAAAACATCTCGTAAAATTCACAACGTACGCACGTTTACGTACTCACACACTGGCGGGATTTTGTTAATTTAAACTGAGAAATTTGTCGCGTTAAAGGCCTAAAGTTTTTTCACAAGCATTTGAACACGAACGTAGAATATGATTTGAAAATTCCGAATGATAAATTCGAGTTATACTCGAGCGTAATAAATTAATAATCAATATGAAACGGTGACCAGTTAATTGAGTTTTAAATCAGCTATATCTGACATTTGTATTTACTTTAGGAAAGAAAAGATAAACCCAATATTTCACGTAAAAATAATTACTTGCTTCATTGTTTCATTTCGATGAGTGATATTCAAATTAAGCTGAAAATTATAATTTTTAAAGATATGAAGCAAGTTCAACTCATAAATCGACGCAGATTTGTATTTTCATTTGCTAGAAATTTGATTCCTCAGATTTTATTAATTTAAAAGAACAACCGATGGTTTTCAAAACCTTCTTGATTGTAGTTTTTTTTTATTTGTTACATTATACTTGAGTATTTTTTTTCTTGCAATATGTAAGCATTTCTTATCAATCTTTTGAGTGAAACTTGATTATATTTTAAAACATTTTCAAGATTTTCAAGGACACTGAATAACTTCTTTACAGGCACGTCGTAAATTTATTTTGGTTTATCTGCGTCGGTACTTCATTAAAGCACTTTAGCACTTGAAAGAAATTTTTTAGTACTCATACTATGTGCGATAATTTTACCTCTTCACCAAAAATAAGCTAGATTAACGTTAAGTTAAATCTGTCTATTGAAAAACAATAGGTAAGTATCAAATGTCTACAATGTACCGACATACTATCTTCTAAATAAAGTATACATATACATGTTGTACGTAGACTCGTACTTAGTTATCTTTTTTTTTGTTCTGAAACTGATGTGTATTAAGTATTTCAAATTCTCAAGTATTCGTTCACTTCAAAATAAATTAAAAACATTTTTCAAAAATTGAAATCTAAAAAAAAAAAAACAGGATTACTATTAGGAAATCCCTATTGCGTATTTTCTCAAGGCAACCGCACTATTTTAATTTTTTAAGGCCATATTCCGAATAATTTTTGACCTAACCTCCTCCTACTTAACTTCCATAAAATCAGTTTAGAACGAAAAAATCTATTTCGTACAAAAAATAATGAATCAATATTGGTAAAATTTTGAAATTTGAGTTTTTGAACACTTTATCTAAAATCGTAAGTATGCACTAGGCTTGTACCTGTACATGGAACTAATGAATAAATAAATAAATAAATTTCAAATATATTTATTTTAATTTTTGCAACACAAAATTTTGAAAATTATAATAAATTAAAAATTTTTTTTTTAAAATAAATATAGTAAATAGATTGAAAAGCATACGTAGAATTTCAGATAAAGCTTTTAAAAACTCAAATTTCATGGTTTTAGCAACGTTTACTCATTACTTATTATACGAAGTACAGTTTTCAGAAAAGCCAACTTCTATATTGCTTTTATGGGAGTGCACTGCTTACAGCTTAGGTAAAGAAGTATTCGGGATATGCCCTTGCGCCATAGAAACCATGATTTAATTTTTTGTTTTTGTTTCTACCATTTTATTTTCCTTCTTGTTCTTTTCGTTTTTGAAAAGATTAAAAAATTTTCATTCTTTAAAACGTTTTTTCTTCGTTTCTGTTTTTTTTTCGGAAGTAAAAATACAAATACGTTGTAATCAATACAACGAAGAAAATTTTAAAAATTCATCAAAAGAACTAGAAAATGGGCAAAATATGTTTTTAAATGATTTTCTTTGTAAATTGGAATAATAAATAAAAAAAAATTAGCTCATTTTTTTTTGTCATTTTAATTTACAAAAAAAAAATCATTTAAAAACATATTTTGCTCATTTTCTTGTTCTTTTCATAAATTTTTTGAATTAAAAAAAAAATCAAAAACGAAAAAAATGTGGTTTGTTTTTGCTTATTACTACATTAGTAGTTCGGTTTTTGATTTTTTTGGTTTTTAAAAATGCTAAAAAATAACGTTTTTCTTTAGTTTTTGGTTTTCGTTGTTATTTAGTTTTTGAAACCGTGATAGATTTGTTCTAATTTACAGAATATTCTAGACCCATTTTAATTTTGAAATCGATTTCGGTTTTTAGGACTTTTTACTAGTTTAAAAATGTTGGATAAAAATTATCTCGGAGTTTTTTAGTTTTTTTTGTTAAGGGGCAGTTACGCAGTCCTATTTTTAAAGTAGGTTACTAAAAAAAAAAAAAATCAAGCGACACCTTTATACTCACATATATCAGAATTCGATGTTATTTATGAAAAATGGCTTGATAACGCGCAAAACATTATCATTTTTTGTGATAAAGAATAGGTAAGTGTTACGTGTATTACGTTGAAAAAATGTAACGTGAATCACAATCTCAGTGTTATCATAAGACGATATATTTTTATTTTATAATAATTTATTGTTGAAAAAGTTAAAAGTCAACAAGTTGGAAATTTCTTGATATTTCTACTCGTACAAGTAAGAATTCTAGAAGTATTCACCTGCATACCCATTTGCCTACTACATACATAAACAGAGTATCTTGCTACCTTCAAAATGTTACCTTATCATATACCATTGCACACAAAATGCTCATTCAAGCATATCATCTACGTACATACATAGTACATATTACATACGTAGAAAGTCCAAATCGAAAAACTTCTATCGAAGAATTAGCGTGTACCAAAGTTATGCGCTGCTCAATTTCGATAATTTTCCACCTTTGGTTATACCCATTACCTAAACCTATATTGCACGAGAGTAATATAAACGACGAGAATTTATCTTGGGTCACCTAACCGAACTCAAAACGTTAATTTCCTGTGAACGAATAGCGCACCCACCAATCTACCTATCTACCAATCTAACTACTTACTGAATAGCAAAGTGTAGGAGTAAACATCATTCGTTTTTCGTGAAATAAATTTATTTTCCAGATATTAAGCGTCATGTGGTACAATTTATGACTTTTTGTTGTATCGATCATGAGCTTTGTAACATGATAGAGAATTGGGGCATATTCTGCAGCGTGTAGTACGTATGATACTGAATCATAAATAATTTTTACTCACTTATAATTTTGAATGAGAGATATCCTCCATAAATGATTTTATAATACAAGTTCAATTTTATTACTGTATTTCTTCAATTTTTTGGTATAAAGTAATATTTTTTGCGAATATTTTAATATTGTTTTATTGAATTTCACACTTGAGATAACGTAATTATATCCTTTGATATGATTTTATATACTTGACATCGTGAAATTGCGTTACTGTCTCATGGATACGACAATTAAGATTAATAAAATAAACAAGTAGGTCTAACATTTTGAGCTTTACACTCGTATTCATTTCATTTAAAAAACAATTTCGCTGTACTCTTCAAACAGCTACCTACTTACGGTTGATTCACATTTATACAGAAGATTTTTTTATTGATTTATGAAAATGACCTTACAAAAAAAAAAAAAAAAAAAAAAAAAAAAAAAGGAATGAAAGAAATCAAACAAAAAAAAAAAAAAAAAAAAAAAAAAAAAACAGTAGGAATGTAAGTAATCAAACTCTTGGTTAACATTTTTTTTCCAATTCGTACGAAGTCAGACTATTTCAACGAGGCTGTAGTATCTTTTGCTTTCCTATATCAGAAATAAAATCAAATTGGATTAGATAAAAGTTGTGCAGACATTAACTCAAATCTTACTTGATCTTCCCACATACATGTACCTATAATATACCTAGCTAGGTTTTTGAAATTCTCATTTCCATCTTGAATTAACCAGCTGCGGGTATTTCGAGCGCTTAACTATACACATAAACACACTGGGGTTATTTTAATTGCGTAATTACATCTACTTTACGCGCTTTTAGGACTTCAAAGCGCGGGAAATGATAGGCACGTATGATGTACAACCATGGTAGAAAATTGTGGAACACAATAAATTAAGTAGTTGACCTATTTAATTATGAAACCGTTTCATTATCTGCGACTATTACTCGCATTACAACCTGTATTGGGTTAAGGGGAGACCTAACTGATAAGGAAATAAATTACATATAGGTTGCCTGCTTACATTTTGCATATTGGCGCAGTATTTATTATCAGGGATAAAAATGAAAGAAAATAAGTAAAATCGTCATCGTAAATCTGACAACAAGATTTATATATTTTTGGTAGATTACATACATAGGCTATGCATAATTTTTTATAACACAAAAATCCCAATTTTAAATTGGTACCTGTTTTGAAAACCATCGCCTATGTAAATAAACTTTACTAAATATGTCTTCTATGCACTCGCATCAGTTTAAACGACTATCAACTTGAATTTGAAAGTGAAGAAAGACTCTTGTTGATATTTTAGAATGCATGTTAAACCATTCGTACGTATAATACAATTTAGGCGAACCCAGCGTGTTTTATAAAACACGTGTAAATATTCCCATATTATATACCTGACCCACGAAACCACGCGTTCACATCCTACCTCACATTCGTAAATTCAATATCATCGTAGTACATTCATTATTCAATAATTTTGCATTAAAATATTCAAACCCCATCATTTGTGGCGACGTATCGTCGAATGAGTAAATATTAAAAGATAGATACAGATACAGTCATATAATACAATTAGAGACAATCGTTAATTGTGAATCATTCGATACAAAAACCTCGAAAAGTCTACTCGAGTATAAGTAAGTAGATACTTAAAAATATAGGTTCAATAATTATTCAACAGCAAAAAAGAAAAAAAAAGTATTGATAAACTTGTATGTAGTACTTTTATACCTACTATATCTACCTATGCGTAAGTTCAGTTCTCATACTTATTATACGTTTTCATTAATTACATCGTTAGTTGACACTTCGTAGAATTTACTTGCGAAAAATTACATTAGTCTGGCTTTTATATCAAGGTGACATGAAGTTGCGTTTTTTTTTATCTCTCAAAACCTTCAATTGCGCACACATACCTAACTACCTACCTATCTACTCATAAGTTTCATTTTAAAATAATTGCAAAAAATTAAATGTAGGTGGTAAGTATTCGTAGTGAAATGAAAATTTTCGAGATTTGAACACGACCGTCAGAACAAACTACTGAATAAGCTACACTGATTAAAAAAAATTATATATACGCATTCATCCTTTTCAAATTCAGTGATAAATTATCGGGACTAAATTAATCATTGTTAGTCCTTGACCTAAAATTTTATTCATCCAAATCACACACTTATACGTCGAGATTGATTTTTTTTTTCATTTTAAATTTTATTTGACGGACGTTACCTAATCCACTTCTGCAAAAAAAAAAAAAAAAAAAAAAAAAACCCCTAAAAAAAAAAAAAAAAAAAAAAAAAAACGCCTTTGCCAGCTAGGTAGGTAGGTAGGTAGCCTATACAGCACAGGAAACATTAATATTCACCCTAACAAAAGTTGAAAAATTATAACAGGGCTTTAGTATTCATTCGTACACACTATACACATAAGTAAAGTAAGCCTAAGCTTCGTTTAGTTTATTGAAATGCACATGGGACCATTTCATACATTCTAATTCGTGGATGTTGTACAGTAGATAAAAGCTACAATCGTGGGTATACCCATATCGACTTTGAATACGTGTAATAAAATGCAGTGGTTTGACGCTTTATCCGTGAAAAAATTCAAACAAATGCAATGTAACTCGATTCCAACAAAAACAAGCATTAGATTTATCGATTTAAAAAGGAGTAAAATCTAAGTGTCTGTTGTTTACGATCATTTCACTTGAACGTTATGTAGGCGGGTGTATAAACAAAATGTTTTGCGCATTGCTTGTGTAACAGACGATTGACAGTAGTATCACTATTCACCATACCGATACCATATACCTATTAAATATTGTTGGTGAGCATGGCAACAACGTAGGAAATTCAGCGTAAATTTCGCTTTGTATGTTGTACAATAAGAGCCCATTAACACTCAACACATTTTGTTCCTCTGCCCTAACTTGAAACAAAAAAGACAAACCTTAAACATTTCAGAAAACATCCACCCATTTCAGATTCCTCCACAGTCATGCAAAAAAATCCTCCTCTTAATAACAGAAAACTTAACCACTAACACCAAATTTAAGTCCTAGCCTTTCCGACCCCTTTTACACACTGGGCGTAAAAATCTTAATAATTATAAACGCCCAGGATAAAAAAAAAAAAAAAAAATTAAATTTCAGGATTAACGAAGAACGATTTATGCCAGTTTATTTGTGAAAACTTTGTTTTTTCAAACTGTCAATCGTAGTTCATCTTGGCTTTTATGGCACGTTTGTGATGACGTCATCATCTCGTTAAAATCGACAGAAGAAAGATTTTCATTAGAGAATGGTTCAATTGGGACACTTTGAAATTTAATACTTCAGCTCCTAATAATGCACCATTTGGTCTCAAAATTTAATCAGCTCTAAGAAATAATGATTGTAACCTACGGTGAAAATTTACTAGAGTTATCGGATCACTACAAAAAAAAAAAAAAAAAAAAAAAAAAAAAAAAAAAAAAAACAACAAATAAACTCTGACTATTACAATACCGGATAGAATTCGCTGAAAACTGGAATTTTTAATAAATAATTTTATGAATATGATTGATTTCTTTATTACATAAATGTAAGTATAAGGTGCAAATTATAAGTAAGGCTGGGAACTACAATGCATTTGCATATTTAGTTTGTTGGTACAATTGCTTCTGTATCAAGAAAATCATTCGTTTGAGTTCATCCTGAGCTCACCAGTGAAATTTAGAAATACATATTTTTGCATATTTATTCATATTTTCTTCTCAAATATAAAATTTTAATAGTTTTTTCTGTAGTACAAGAATCGAGAATCACAAAAACACTGGAAGTGGTGAAGAAACCAACTCACGCAACAAACATAGAAAGATTTCACTTATCCATTCGATTTGTGAAATTTAAATATGTATCTGTTACATCTTGTAATGTGGAGAGGTCGTTTAGCACTGACAAAAGCATCTTTCGAGGGCAATTGAAAATGTTCATGTCTGTTTGAATACACATTGTTAATTTAAACTTTTTATTTTTTAATTTTTTACCAAGAAATTAATTGTATGTTTCCAGTTTCATCTTCCTCACCATATCGTTAAATAAAACCAAATCTATTGCAGTCTTATCGACAGTCACTGCATCAGGAGGGAGGGGGGCTCAAAAAACTTTAAAATTTGAAAAAAAATTTGATCGACGTGATTTTTTATTTTTAACGCTGAAAATCATATAAAATCACTTACGATCTCGATGTAGAAAAGCATATTTTTTACATATATTTTTGATTTTTAAACGCCTATTTTTGCATATTTTCAGATTTTAAATACTTATTTTGATCTTTAAAAGTTATATATATCCTAGCCCTGCGAATTATCAATATTTTCGAATTAGAATTTAATGATCCTGAAATGAAAGGCTTTCTAGGTACAAGAATGAAACAAACTTAACAGTCTTGATACATTGCAGAAGTAATAAAGCATTAGGTAGTAAGTACAGGCACTGAAATACCAAGATGAAAATCAGTGGGTACAGCAGCAAGGGGATTATGGAAATTTTTTGTCAGATTTACTCAAGACTTTTCCCTTATGAGCGCTGTTCACTAATTTCTATTCACCCAGTCACAATTCTGATGAGCTAAGAAGATCTCAAACTTAGATTCTTCCAAATTTAAGTTTAGTGTAAGAATAACTTTTGCCTGATGACCAGATTTCTATCTAAAGAAAGAATTACTTCTGACCAGGGTTGACCAGAGTCCGCTCTGAAAAGCGACTCTGAAGAGACTTGGAGACTCGGAGTTGACTCGAAATCAGACTCCGAGTTTTTTTTTTAGAGACTCGCAATTTTTTTGATTCGCAGTCTATATTTTGAACGAATTTTTCAATGAGAGCGAGTTTCTGTTTCGAATCTCAGTATTTTTCTTTTTTTTTATTGTTACGTCTGCCACGAATAGTTTTAATTCTGTACCATGTTTGTTTTTTAAAGAAACGGCTTCGATTGTGACTGTTTTTCTTTTTTCAATCTTTTGTCTCTGTCAATTTAATAAGCAATACAGCTCAGATTTTACTTTCAATATCTTCTACACTAAAAAATATACTGTAATTCATTGTTGATGATAAATTAAAAAAAAAAAAAAATGAAAAAAAGAGACGTATAACAGACTCGGACTCGTCAAAGACTCTGCATCTTTCCTGGAAAGTGACTAAGTGAAAATTATAAACACTGAAACACTAAAATGGGAATCTCCTGCTCCAGTAGTAAAACAATTATGGTTTAGAGTTCCACTTGCGCCATTCACTAATTCTGGTTTGACAACAGCTCGTCGGTCATTGTCCAGGCAGAAGTTATTCTTTCTCCAGATAGAACATATAGAAATTCAAAAAATCTACATCTTATCAGCTCTGAGATCTCGACCAATCAGAATTGTGAACAAATTGAACAGGAATTAGTGAACAGCACTCCTAACGGAGAAGTCTTGAGGAACTCTGAAACAAAAATTTCCGTAATCTCCTTAATGCTGCACCCGCTGATTCCCATTTCGGTGTTTCAATGCCTATTGTGAAAATTTATTGAAAATTGCAAATTGTGAAGTCCCTGCATTCACGTCGAATGTTTTTGGCCATTTTCGAACAATGTCATTTGGCTTATACGCCGTAATTTTTTCAAATTAGAAAGAACACAAATGGAAATTGGTAACAAAATGATGAAATAAATTGAAAATTTTTAAATTTAACACATGCTTGTGCTCCAAGTTCAAATGCGAAATGCATATTACATACGAAAATAGTATACTCCGTGAACTTGCATCAGTTGCATTGCCGTAATTTTATAAGTTTTCGTGAAATTTGCGGAAATTTAAAACGCAGAAAATCACCTGTAAATTACCAAGAATTTATGTGGTAACTTACCTACACTGGAAAGCTATAGAAACGAAAAGATTTAAAGGGATGGTAAATTTTCAAATTTTCAATTTAAAGAAAAGAATTTCAACTTACACCCTGCTGCATTATCCTCTTTCCTGTTTTTACAATTAATTAATAGCAATTAGTTTTTCACTTCATGTTTAAAACTATTTTTTTTTTTTTTTTAGAAATTGAAAAAAAATTAAATAAATAATAAATGGAAACATTTTAAAAGACAGAAATACTTGATTGAGTCCGTTTGTCAAAAGATATTATACCACTCTACAGCGTATTTTAAACGCTTATATTAAATTTTTTGAAATATATTTTTAAAATTTATTTCAACTTCTAAGATAACTGGGTAGGTTTGATAAATAAAAAAGTAGAATTAACCGTTTGGCTATTTCTATGCAACACCTAAATTATACAAATTTTGCTAAAAGATTATCCATTTCACTGAAGTAAAGATACAATATCATTTAAGATACATTTTCTTCTACAAAATTAAAAAAAAATCTTGACCATCAGATTCAAGGTATAGAATATTCTTTTCATCCGATGCTGCCCTTTCACCGACAAGCATATTTTTCTTTATAATTTACTACAGAAACCTGCAACATTTAGAAAGCATTAATTTCATGTCGATGTCGTAGGTAAATATAATTGTGTTTTTATCACGTTTTTCCGTCGTGAGATGCAGGTGTTACACCTATCTGAAAAAAAGAATACAAAAAATTTTATGTTTTTGCCTGTACACGCGAACATACACCATACATAGATGTTTTAAGCGAAGTTTTATCGGCAAAATTTTCATGTTATAGATGATTCAATTCAAGTTTAAATTTGATATAATGCGGTGTACTTTTGAGCTTGTTATCTCATCTTCGCCGCAGAAGACCTGTTTGAAATCAAGATATCTATAAATTACCGAATCAATATTGTTTAAATTTTCAATAAGAATATGTCATATTTACCTAATCTTGTTCACAGAAAAACGAAGATAGTGCGAAGCACGTAATGAAATTAACCTTTTATTTTCATTTATTCAAACCAATTTATAATACAAGGATTTTCTCTGTTAAACATCCAACATACGATCGAGTTGTTAAAAGTCATAAAAGGAGAAAAAAACGGGTCAGGTCAAATCTGTCGCTGCGAGTGCGAGTTAAAAACGTTCTCTCGTGAGCTTTACAGTGCCTTTATCATGAAAACATGGAACAAAATGCAATCATATCCAACCTATGTATTTTTGTACAATAAAACAACGATACTTACATCAAATTCAACTGATTTTGCTAAATTAGCCAAAAGGTCTATAAGTGTATTCGTGAAAACGTTGCGTCTACTTTGCGATACTTACGAAAAGGATTTTCTCTAATACCTGTGCACCTATCTAAATATTTCCTGAAACCAGACTCATCCAAATATGTATTCAGATAATATCTAATAATATATAGGATGTTAATATGCTTATTTTCTTATAATTATACGTGCGTAAAGTTTCATCAATTATTTGCACGCATAGGTAGTTGTAAATCTACCACGTTCAAAAGGATAAAGTGCGAGCACCAACTAACACCCTACAACAATTGTGTAAACAAAATAGTAAAGATCATCAATGCATAAGCTCATCGATATAGGTATCTAATGATTTAAAAATTTTCATTTTTATTTATTAGCATCACAGGCTGTTAACGTGTTTTAAAAAGATTACCTATATCAACACTTGTACGCTTGTACTAATGAGATCTTTTACGTCAGCACTCGTTACCGTGATCGAATTGTTCGACATTTTTATTAGCGTAACTATAGTAATTTTTTGTGTGTACTTGTCATAAAATTTTACGTTAGGTTTATTGAAATATTGCTCTAGTTATGAACAATCATTTAGTATAACCTAGTTTATAGGCTTCTATTTGAATAGTTTGAAGGAAAAATTGAATAACTGTTATAGTGATAGTGATAATGATGAAAACAGCAATGACAATTATCTTGGTTGAAAATCAATAAAAAAAGAAATGTAATTTACACATATATTATTCACAAAATATATCAATAAATTAAAAAAAAAAAAACACTTTCAAAATGGAACGAGTCAGTCTTTTCAGAAATTCACTCCAATCCAACGTTAGTAATGTTATTTTGATAACAAATGACATAACATTAGGCTCGTTGTCAGGTCACTGACACGTGTATCATGTAAACGCCGTTAAAGTATAGCACGTTATGTTATCTTTGGTGAAAATTGTAGGTACATTGGCTTATAGACCTACATCGCAGGCGGAAAACTCATTATAAATTGAGTGAGAATTCATATAAAAATCAAGTAGGCCTAAAAGTACTTACACTTACCTAAACGATTCAAAGAGATTAACGCTACGAGAGCATATCACTATACAGGGTATCCCATGAAACGTCTGTCAAAATGTGACTATAAAAGGTGGAAATTCGCGGAGACCAAAAAAGAACGTAATTATGTTAGGTTGCCTATCTTTAAAATTGAAGGGGCTACGACGATTTTGAACTTTGATTTTATTACAAGGCAAGAGATGGATACCATGTTTGTTGAGCACGTATTTTTAAGTTATGAATTATTATCGCAGCTACCGTGACAAATGTTTGGAATCAATCATAAATGTGCTGAACAAGCGAAGCCATGAAAAATTGTACAATACATAGAGAAAAACAAATAGAAGCGTATTAGATAGGTACCTTGTACTTTCATGAAATGGGTTACTTTCTCCAGAAGTACGTTCGTTTTATTGAATTTAGGTCGCGTGCGACATTTTTTATGAATTACACTGACGAAATTTTTCAAAACTGGTTTAGTACAATGTGAACATTTATTTGAATACCAATATTTATTTCAATTATTAAAAAAGCATACATAATGCGCCAGTATACTCATTTACTCTTCAGTAGTTCTATACTTGTCTTAGATCACAGTTCCTTTCGCATACGTACAATCCCACGTTTTAATCTAATTTGATTTAGGCTTTATTCGTGTCTTGAAACAAATGATGAGCTTTTTAATATCCTTTGCTAAATATTAATAATGGATATTCACGCATCAGCCTATCAAATAATCCAATAAGTAGGCCTTCATTTATTCTTCGTATTTCGGTATAATCCTTCCATTATTTATTTTACAACGAAGTTTCCAAATTTCACATTTCATTAGGTACTTTCGATTACCTTACACAGAACTAGCAAAACTTTCAAAATTGTCTAGTTTGTAATTGCTTAATGAATTCAGGAAGGATTAGTTTAAAATTGTAACAAACTTGCTAACCTATGTAAATGCAATACCTAAAGAAATTAAGTAGGCAGTCGATTTATTCGCTTACTAATTCACTTTACGTATAAAATGTAAATGCTATATTATTACAGCTCGTATCGCGACAAATCTCCTGATAGTTTTTTTCTTCAGTATTCATAAACGAGGATAGGTGCGCATGTATCAAGTCTTACGCTGCAAGATAATATCGTACCCTTCAAAAATTAAATTTTCGTGAAATATTTGATAAGAAATGGGGGTCTTAAGTGACTATAGATAGATGCACGAATTCTGTGCGTCGTATATGTTATCGTTTATCGTTAATGTCTAGCTGCCAATAAAAATGAAAGCATATGAATTTTGAAAACGATTTCTCATGAAACTGTTTCTACAACAAACTTTGGATTCTGTGTTATTATTTTGGTACAAAATTGTGTTGATGAGAAATTTTTCAAGCACACTCATCACAACTTGGCAACGTAGCATGAAACAATTCAGCATCGTCTATTGTATGCGTTGATAAAGGTTGATAATGATCGAGTTGAAAATGCTAGTTTCCACTTGGTTTCCATCTAAATGTGGTAGAAATACGGTAGCAAAACAATGAAATATTTGGTTTGGTGGGTAGCTGGGTACTATACTTAACTACTTATAGTAATAATTATTTGTACTAGGTCTGTTGGTTTTACGCGTTGGCTCTACGTTAGACTCTTCTGTTCGTGATAAAATTCTTTCCCCCTTGAGTTTCAAATCAAGTTCATTCAACTTTCACGATTTATAGAAATGGATATGATCAAAGATGTGTGAATTGGCGAGAACTTCACAATGGTTTTGTAAATTGATTTACGTGTGAAAATGGATCTAAGTGATCATTTTTATATGCAGTGAATCAGAAAGCAAAACTACATTTCGCATTAGTGTTTTATAATAAGGATTTTTTTCAAAGTTCTATTATATGAGTATTACTTGCGGTCATTAAAATGATGTGCTCATCACAATATGTAAAATTTGAAGATTTCAAAAAAAGTTGAATCAAAAATAAATTGGTTCATCTAACACCAGTTTTTCATAAATCTGAGTTTCAAATACTTTGTACGTACAAGCAAAATACATTGCCCCTTACAATATTTCGTTTGGCAATTTTACTACCACCTTAATATATAGATTTTAATTTAAAAATTTTTATATTTTAGAATTTCAAATTTCAAGTAAATAACTCGATAAATTGTTAAATGAAACCAAATGTAATGGAAAATTACTAATAGTTGTTTCACTAAATTCAGGGACCCGGATCAGTATTGCAAAACATAAGGTTTACTTCACTCGTAGACTCGTACATACAAAGCATTATTAAAAACATAACTAATTCAATTCGAAATACACAATAAATTTCCTGAAGATTGAGGTATGCTCGTGAAACTTCAAGCTAAACAATGTCATAAATTTTTATATTTTTTGAAATTTATTGTTACCTTCCAACAAAAAATCAAGAAGAAGCCGGAAGACACTTATAATAAATGAATTAAATTTTTATAAGTAGCTTTTCATTTATTTTCAGGTTTATAGCTCGAGTTGGTGCAAGTTGAATATTGCGGTAATGGAAATGATACTAATGATAAAAAATCAAATAATTCGAATACGTACTTTTATTTCAGGAATACGATTATGCTCGTAAAAATGATTGAACAAGTATTTAAATCAGAATATTGACAGCATACATTGTTTTTGAAGAATTTGCATTCACATGAACAATTAAATATTTCAAGAAATTCTCATATATTCAAATTTATGCGCAGTAATGAATATATTAAAACCATATACTGTTATTAATTACTTATCTGGAACGTTCGGATTTGGTTTTACATAGGTCAAGCATACCGATACAAAAAGTTAACGACTGCAGTTTTAATTTGACATTTTCTTGATTTAATATATATGTAATAACGTTTTATAAATAAAATTTGAATTCGAAATTAAATATTTGGGTAATTCTTATTCTGACGAACAAAAATTTTTATTTTTATCATCAAAATAGTCACGGGGGTACATAGTTTTTTAAATATTTCATTCCGTATCTGAATCACGATGATACTTTGATTTGCGATGTTTTTTCTTATGAGTTGATCGTTCTCGAGATTTTTTCTTACGCTTTTTTTTATGTGTATCAAAGGAATTATTCGAATCATCAGATAACTCACGTGAATGTTTTTTGCTTTTTTTCTTATGCTTATCAGATGATCTGCGTGAATCAGAATGTACATCTTTATTTTTTGTGTCATCCATATCAGATTTGTTTCGTGCGTATTTTTCGTAATTATATCGAAAGGAGGAATTCCGTTCATCGTTTCTAACTGAATGATGATAGTAGCGATCATCGCCCGATTTATGACTACCACGATATCCTTCATTATTTTTAACTTGTTCTCGATGTTTAGAGTACTGCATTCTAGTATCGCAATCATAAGCTTTTGCATTTTTCTCATTATAACTTTCACGGGAACGATCGCGATCTCTATGCTTTTTGTCTGTTACGGTTTGAATTTCTTTGATTAATTCTTGCTCCTCTTCCTCTATATTTTTCCAACGTTTGTAAGGATTACCGCTGTAGCATTTACTACCAACACCTAAGTAAAGATCGAAATTTGGTTGTATTATAGTTTTCTGCGTGGATTCTGCTTCCGTTATTCCGAATTCTTTTATGGTATTAGATTCATCGTGTAACGTTTCCATTTGACTTGAGATCACTTCCCTTAGAACCTAAGTTAGAAAAATTCAATATTTAATTATGATAGAAAAAACTTTGATGAAAAATATGAAATCATGTACTTACTTCAACGTAACTTTTTTTATTTGAATGTACTCTTTTTCCTCGGTGAGCTGCTCGTCTTCGTTTGGCATCTCTTTCAGCAGCAAGTAACTCTTTTAAACAAGTAGATGATTTCAGTTTGTCTTCATTTCTATAAATATATCAAAAAAATAAGTACTAAAAATGATTTAAAAATGAATAAAAAATGTTTATTTACTTGTTTTCGGCGGCATTATCAATCACATCAAGAATATTGTTGGATTCATCATCACAATTGTCTATAGAACGAATAGTATTCTTTTCATCTATGAATATTATTAATTATTAATTCGTATGTAGAAGACTATCAAGGATAATATTCCAATAAATTATTATCAAAATGTTTAGAATATTTTTATAAAATAAAAAGGATATTAATAATCCATGAAAATAATTCACAATGACAGCATATCCTGGAAAACAAAATTTTAGATGAAAATGCTATTTTATAGTTTTTTTTCTTGAACAGTCGAGGTTGTCACAATTTTAAAAATTCTTCTGATAAGTAAGTATTTGAATACAGACAACATTATATCAATCCAAAATTACCTAATTTGACTTCCAAATTGGGAATATCAGTGACTTTTGGGTAATCTCCATTCTTTATCTCACATTTACTTTCATGATTTATAATGTTTTTTGGAGGTACACGATGTTCGGAATTGATGCAGCATGAGACGAAGTCTGGTTCATCCCTCTGAAAAACATCCTTTGTATAAGTGATACTGATATTCAAAATAACTTGAAAAACAAAAAGTAATGAAATGAACAAACTTTCGTAAGTGTTTCTAGATCTGAAATACTCCATCCAACAGAATTCAAAGTATTTTGTAACCAAGCTTTCTGTTCAACAATGAAAACTTTGAGATTATCAAACAACTGATTCTTGTCAATATCACACATCATTTACTTCGCGCAGAACAATTGAATAATACGCGAAAAGTAACCGAAAGTGGAAATTGATAAAATATTTTTGCTTTAGTCTCTCATTTTTAGATTTTAAAAACAATTTCCTCAATTAAAAATTAAAGTAAATCAAAACCCAACTTTTCAAAAAAAAAACTAAAAAATACTAAACATTTTTTATTCACTTCTTACAACTGGATTTGTGTAAAGTGTAGTGCAATAAGCTTATCAACTTGATTTCGACCAATAAAATTATTATTATTTTTGTTGTAAATAAAACAAAGTAAAATTTTTTCAATTTTTTTCTTTTTTAATTTTTAAATTTTAATACCTGAATACTATTTATTCCTATACCATGTTTGTGAATACTAAACAACTTCAAACTATTCGCAATAATAAAATTTATATATTCTTGATCTCTATTGTCTATTGTTCATCGTTAATTCAAAGTGGTATAGACTTGAATGAAACTGTTTGAAATTTATTTATAAAAGAAATCATGAAAGAAGCCGAAATGACGAAAAAAAAAAATAGTAACCATCACCACAATTATTTATTAGACAGTAAAATTACAAAATAATATCTTTGGTTACACATGTTTTTCCTAATACAAGGCATCCAGTTACTAACCAATAATTGATTTTCCAAACTAAAAAACACATCAATCATGGATTATACGATTATTATTTTGAGAACGGATTTTTAAGTAAATACGAAGAAAATAAAATCCACTCACTTAAACCATAAAATAGTCGAAGAGAAAGCGATCTTTCATAAATCAGTTTGACTATTTGTAAAACTATTTCAATGAATTCTACAACGATCCAAGGATAAGGAAATGAATTTTCATCCACCTTCGAAAAATGAGGATTTAAGTATAATTATTTGCTTGAGAAAAATTTGAAGAGATTTCATACTTTAAGGATTCCGATGAGAAGAGCTACGTTCAAACTAATGATTATGATGAAATGGCTGAAAAATGTTGCCACAATGCTTTCTGAATACATACTTCTATCTATTAGAGTAAATTAGAATTGATTATCATTCGTAATTATATTCATTTCTGCAGAGATGAGCATTTTCGCCAATATTATAAAAAATTTTAATCAACACTATTGCAATTTTTGTTGTGAAAAAAATTTGCTCGTCTCTGTAAAAAAGAAATGAAACTATTATTTAAAAGTAATATAGTATACCATAATACCATGAGTTTGAATCGGAAAATTTACTGTATTTCAGAATTTTCCACATGTCACAGAACGCAATTACCTGGAAAACTCATGTAATTTTAAAAAATTAAGGAAACACCAATATTTTATGAACATTTTGTTGCGTTGAAACGTATACCTAAACCTGTTTTCATAAAATCCTCTGCATTTCCAACGAAACTGTTACAATATAGGATGTTAAAAAGCTGTAATTTTAATTTATGAGACTTACTATTCTAGCAACTGAACCAGAAATCACTAATAATGGGCAATAACTGAATATTTCCAAGGAATAATACTTCTGGCAAATTCGAAATTGAAGCTGTAAATGAGGTGGTTTTTTTTAACATTGACGAATATCTAAAAATAAACATTAATAGCATAAAAATTCAAACCTTTTTTAAATCCATATTTTTTGCATTTATTTTCAGGAAATTTCATAACAATTATGCAGTTATTTTAATCAAAGCATATTATCATTTATAAAATTACAACAATGCATGTGTATTTTTGAAATAAAATTGATTAAATGTAATGGCCAATGAATAGTATTTTAGAGCTAAATGGTAACAACAATAAATGCGGTGTTTTCTTGAGTATTGCAATGCTTATAAAATAGTACTAATTGGTTAACGCACTTAAGAATAGGTAATACACTTATTTATATGTACACCATTAACAAAGTAACAAAAAATCAGTTTTACACTCAGATCATTCAACAAATTACAAAAAATAACAATTTTCATTTAAATTTCTTAAAACGGTACCCAATAATTACTTTCAAGTCTACGTATTCCATATGCATCGAAGAAAAGGTACGCGAACATATTACATGCAATGAAAATGCATGCAATAAAAATGTTTAAAAAGTTAGGAAGGTACACGTTCCGATAGAAAGTGTTCTATTTCTGCAATCAATTTATAGTCTTGGTCTAAATTTTTTCTTTCTTCGTCTTTTGAAAACTGTTCGATACATGCTTGAATTTTGGTTATTTTATCAGCGTGATCCGACATCTCGATTTTTTGAAGTATACGAATAATTAGTTTCAACCATTCATTTCTTTCCTAAATTAAATAGAAAAACGTTTAGATCATAAATTTGTAAAAACAAAATAAATGAATTTACCTCATAATTAGGCAAATTATCAACTAAGTTTCGTAGAACAATATCAATTAACACGGCAACATCATTCTTATAGAATAAATTCGAAGTTTCGTCACTAGCAAAAATATCGGTTATAATTTTCAATAATGAATTCGTAGCATGGGGTAGATGATCCAAAAATTTTGCTGGATCCTCTGAAAATAATTAGAAAATATAGAACACAATTTTCAACAAAGCAAAATAAACTGGAAATAATTTTCATCACTTACTTCCACGGTTAAAAAGTAATAGTAAAGTTTCAGAAAATATTTTAGGGTTATCACATTGCGAAAGCGCTTGAATGGTCAAATTATCTGAGATCGAACGATTTTCATCAAACTGCAGATTATATACTAAAATTAAGTTCACTAGGTCAATTACTATTTCTTCTTGATCAGGGTCATCTGTGGGACTTTCAATTAAATCCAATAATTGTAAAATGAATTCTTTTCCAATTGTATCTGAAAACGAATTTACAAACGCTGTGAAAATTTGGCGATTGCATACAATAACTTCAATTTAAGAATAATTAACTTACCAAAATAGATTATTGGTAGAGGTTCACCGATGGAAAATATTTTTATGAGAACATTAATAAGAGGAAGCAGTTTATCTTTATCATTAATGTTATTCTGTATATCTCTGCATTCAAAATCAAATTAAAAAACTGTTAACTGAAGAATGAACGAATCATCCACCAATTTCGATTGTCTTTTCACCTGGTCAGTTCCAAAGGAAGGACAGATCCTATTAATACAAGTATCGCAGTTCTAGATAATGTGCACAATAAATTGAAACTTTGAAGTAGAAGATTTCTGATTGACCAACGTGTTTCCATTTGATAATATTCCGCTAAGCAGTTCACAATATAATAATCCGTAATGTGCAAAAAACGTTTACTAATTGCAGTATCTGCATCGGTCTGAAAACAATGAAAAGTAGCTCATTTGATAAAGCATGCATCAAAAATTTGATTAAGATTTCAAGACAATTTCAATAATACCAGGATGCAATTGAATTCTCTCAAATATTCGATAATCGAGCCATGATCATCAAATAACTCCCAAGATCTTTGTTGTGCATCATCCTTAACAGAAGCCAAATCTTCAGTGATGACGAACAATCGAGTCATATCTTGAGTATTATCAATTAACGAGAGGGGTGCTTCGGGAGAAATTTCTAGCTTAGAAAGTATTTCATTGATAACTTCAACAGCAGAAGGTGGTGCTAATGTTGAGAAGTTTCCCAAAACCACATTCACAGCATGCGTTGCAAGTTTGTGCGATAGATGAGTTTCGCATCGAACCTGAAGAATCACGTCATTTTAGTTTTACGATACCGTAATATTACATAATATCAACAAGTAATGATCATAAAAGACGTACTTTTTCAATCATCCTATACACTTGTTCTTCGGTTATAGAGGAAGGTGTTTGATTTTCCATGTTAGGAACGCAAATTAGCGTTGATTTGACGTTTAGTTCATACTGTACGGTAGATAAGTACTGATGTAAATTGAAACTTTAATCAATTCTAATAAAGACTGCAAAAATACTTAACAGGCACTCTTACTTAATATTTTCATCATACACCGACAGTTCGACACAAATTGCAACTTTATCCAGCAAATTGTTAATAATTCGTTATTTTGTATCATCTCAAAGACTCAAAGTCTCAAGAGGTAACTAACAAACAGCTGAGCTGACTGATTATCAAACCTACAAAATAAAACATTCCAAAATATTCACAGTGTGCCTTGTCATAAGAAAAAGGTATTAGTGCTGTCGCGTTTTAGGGTAAATCTTTTTCCTTTCTCTTATAATCGACCACACATTCAGAATCACCTTGCTTTGTAGTATAATGTGGTACTGCTCATTCTATCTTATCTAGGAGTGTGCTATATTGTCAAATTTAACGAACGCTGAACGCAGATAAGTAGAAAAGTAATTAATTATCGTTTAGAATTAAAAATTTACGAACAAAATTATTTATTCTCAACATTTTTCAACACTTTTGCCTAAATTTTTTCAATAGTCGTGTATATTATAGGATATTAATTTCTCTGAACCAATGAAATAATAGTTGAATTATACCATTGGCAACAATGGAGCGAAATTGAAGAGCTGTCTTGCTGTCTGATAAAATCTTTTGTTGTCGCTACTTTTGGAGGAATTGAGATACATAAATTGTAAGAATGTTTTAAAAATGTTATCCTTTAATGAGAGTAATAAATTATTTATTATTTATTTGCATTCAAAAGTTATGCTGATTCTGTAATTAAGGGTGGTATTATCAAAACGTTATTTCTACTTCAAGTACAGAACAACTGAGATGGGTAATTCGGATACAAAACTTAACTTCCGAAAAGCTGTTATACAATTAACTACAAAGACGCAGGTATTGTACAGAACTGGAATTATGTATAAAAATAACTACCTTCCAGAAGAATTTCTTCTTTAGTTTAATGTTAAACCTATATTCAATGTCTGCTTCACAAGTTTTGTTTTAAATTCCATTATTTATCTGCCATATGGTTAAATTAAGAACATTTCAATCGATGTTAATCCCTCAACAGCTTAAAATGAATTTATAATGGCCGTAGGAAATTATAGAAAACTAAGCCGTAAGTTTTACAGATTTTGTGTTTAGGCGTGTGTTAATAGTTTCATTATTAACAATTTCATTCTTGGAAAATAGACTATGTTGTGTGAGATGACTACATAAACGAAAAAAATCGTTTTAATATGTTTGCCTTCATTATAAACGATTCCATTTATCACCATACGTTTTATTTTTCTGTCGTTTCTTACCACCATTATAAATGCACGATTAACGTGTATATAAGTCATCAAGTTAAAATGCTTCATAATTACCAAATATATCTTCTTTGTACCTCTTGAAATGTGTAGCAACCTATCGATGCTGGTGATGAGAATTTTTGGGATCAATTCTGGTCAGAAAATGTGTTAAATATTCAAGATGTTTTTACTTTAATACCTGCGGCGGAAGTTCGATCATTACGCGAAGAAGCTCCGGCCAATCTTGCTACATTATGCAACAAAGCAGTGGAAAAAATGATCAAGGCGGTAGACAACAGCTGTCGAACGCAGCAAGAACAACAAACAGGTTAAAATTTTGTAGAATATCATCAAACTATACCTTGCCACAAAAATAATCTTTTTTTTTTTTCATACTCTAGTATTGAATTGTTGTCGACTCCTTACTAGACTACTTCCATACATTTTTGAGGATCCTGATTGGCACGGGTATTTTTGGTCGACTGTGAAAGCAAGATCCGACGACGACCCAAACGCAGTTCCTTTGGCTCAGCTACTTCTTGGCGCTATTTGCGTAAGGAAATGAAATTTTTAATTCGAATTCTAATTAATATGCTGCAACGAACGATTTATAATTTTTTGATCATTCTTAGGATCTTTTGTTTTGTCCCGATTTCACCGTAGCTACGAATAAGAAATCTGGACCGGTAATTCTCGTTTTTAAAAACATTTTATTCTTTGAAAATTTGTTGTATTTTTCATATTAAAAATTTTAGGATAAAGCGGAAGATTTACAAGCAATTGATAGTTGCGAATACATTTGGGAAAAAGGAGTCGGTTTTGCTAATTCTCCTCCTCACTATCCGACTTACGAAACGGCGAGAACGGAGTTATTAAAATTACTTTTAACGTGTTTTAGTGAAATCATGTATAAACCACCATCAGGTAAAAATTTAACCGTAATCATCATTTTAGAGTTACTAGTCATGTTTTTAATATCATCTTAATGCTAAATTAGATCCGTGTGAAACTCCAAATAACTGGATTCAGTATTTAACATCGACAGAAAATCGTCACGCTTTGCCGATGTTCACATCTCTACTAAACACTGTCTGTGCTTATGATCCAGTCGGTATAGGTGTACCTTATAATCATTTAATATTCACAGATACCATGGAACCTTTAGTAGAAGTGTGTTTACAAATTCTCATCGTGACGTTAGATCACGATACTTCAGCGGCTGATGAAGTACGTTGAAATGCATCCGTGTCTTTTATTGTTCAATCGTGTAATGAAGTTGATTTTAATACGTATCTTTAGTGCATAAATCAAGAAAATTTATTCATCAATTATCTATCCCGTATACATCGAGATGATGATTTTCATTTCATCATGCAAGGATTTACGAGATTACTTAATAATCCATTGGTCCAAACGTATCTACCGAACTCCACGAAAAAAATTCAGTTTCATCAAGAACTACTAGTGTTTTTTTGGAAATTATGCGACTACAACAAGGTAAATTTCAAAATTAAAAAAAAAAAAAAAATCCAAATAGGAAAGCATTCTATTATTTATATTCGTACGATGGTTTTCAGAAATTTTTATATTACGTGCTGAAGAGCAGCGATGTTTTGGACATTTTGGTTCCTATTTTATTCCATTTGAATGATTCTCGAGCTGATCAATGTAAGTTTATTTTTTAAGAACGAGCTTTGATTTTATTATGTGAATAACTTGTGTATTAAAAAAACATGTTGCAGCTCGAGTTGGTTTGATGCATATTGGAGTTTTCATCTTATTATTATTAAGTGGAGAAAGGAATTTTGGTGTAAGGCTCAATAAACCATACACTGCTACAATTCCTATGGATATTCCGGTATTCACAGGTATTACATTATGCAAATACCTATACAAGTATGAGGAGTGATTTTAAGAAAAATGATTTTAATAAAATTTTCGTTTCTAGGAACGCATGCCGATCTTCTCATAACTGTTTTTCATAAAATTATCACCACCGGGCACCAAAGATTGCAACCACTTTTTGATTGTTTACTCACTATTCTAGTCAACGGTAAGCGCAACTACTTGCTTTATTTTTATTGAATAATTCATTGCAGGTTATTCGTTAATGTGTTTAATATTACAATGTAATTATTTTCAGTATCTCCATATTTGAAGATGCTTTCAATGGTGGCAAGCACGAAACTTTTGCATTTATTAGAAGCGTTTAGCACTCCTTGGTTTCTATTTTCATCGCCGACTAATCATCATTTGGTGTTTTTCCTATTAGAAATATTCAATAACTTGATTCAGTATCAGTTCGATGGTAAATATTAATTTTTATTTGCTACTTCGAAATTGTGCGAGAACAATCCAATACGTGAGAATTAATCCTAAAAACTGAAAAAAAAAAGAAAATCATTTGAAGTTTCCAAAGCATCAAGTATTTGAAATATTTACTTAAAATTTTAAAAATACAAACCGATTGCATCATTTTCATATCGATTAAGAAAAATCCACCCGCAGTTAAACAAATTTTTCTTGAGTGGAGTTTCATACTGAAAATTCTCAGCTATAAAAAATGAAAATCATAACCTAGAACTTTATTTTTTACAATTATATATCAATTTATTGTTCTGATACTTACCAATTTCATCGTAGACTGATCCAGAATATTTCTGTGTGTCAATTTCATCTTTTCTATAAATACTTTGGTCCTTTCAGCCTATTAAGAAGAATTACGAAAATTAAAATGATGTTTGTGTACTTGAAGTTTGTAAATTTTCTAAAATCAAATACCTCTTTGGTTATTAATGTTCCTGTCCATCCGTTGTATATCATAACGATTACAAAAATTATCAATTTAGAAACCTTGTTTATTTTCGCCGCGTTTATTTTGATGGGATGATTACGAGCATCAGTTACAAACATCAGTAGGCTTATCGTATGCACGATATTGTAAGGCCAGTAAAATAATGTATTTATTCCAAAACATTTGCTCATAGCGTTTGCCAAATTTCCGGTTTCCCAGTGCTTCTTTTCTAATACGATTAATTTGTTTAAATCGATATTTCTGATGGAAAAAAAATTGAAAACAGTATCATGTATAAATTTATTCGCGAAATGATTAAAAAATTACTACCCTTCGTTTATCATGTTGTCCATTTCACGATTTATATCTTCGAAAGTTTTTCCAATCGTATGGCATAGAGTTAAAACTAAACAATCCAAAGATATCACACCGATGTAACGATAACAGTGCACGAAAATATCCCATAATGAGCTATCTTTCCATTTAGCAATGTAACTCAATATACCAATAATTTGAAAAAATGAGAATAAGTACAACGTTTTCTTGTGTAAAATTTTTTCGGGAAGTAAATTGTAAAGCTGCTCTCCTTTACTGATGCAAAGTAGCTTCAACCGAAAACAGTATAAAATAGATACTAAAGGAACCACAGGATGAGTATTTATGATCGATTTTTCTAGCAATTGAAGGCAAAAGTTTGTTTGAAAACAAGTTCGAAGATGTGTATAGGCGTACTCGACGAACCTGCTGTAATGCTCCATTATAATGTAATAATTAACTACGAATAGTATCATCCAAAATGAAACTCCGACGTAACTGAGTTTGTAAATCGTGCCTAATAAACATGATCAAGTTTTTAATCAATATATTTTTCCTCTCAAAATGTAAAAGATTAAAAGTGGAATCATACGTACATTTCGCTGCACCTTTCTTCTCTTGGATTTGATTACGTTTAGGATTAGCTTTCGTAATTGGTAAAACACCTGTTAGAAAACAGATTGCGCGTGCAATGCGAAAAAAACAAAACGACGATTTCGTCATTACTTCTAAACCTTAATGTATCGTAAAAATGTTCGTTTTGATTTGACTTTCATTGTACCGTCCTACAAACGTATATAGAAAATGAAACGAATCTTATTATGATTGACGTACGTTAAATCGATATGGCAATTTCATTTACAAAATTGTTTGCTTCTTATTTTCGTAGGCAATTCGAACCTAGTGTACACAATAATTAGAAAACGACAAGTATTCCATTCTTTAGCCAATTTGCCGGCCGATTGTGGTACCATCAACAAATGTCTTAGTAGAAGGATAAAGAAAAACGTTGTGGAAACCCCAACCGAAGAGAATATTCCCGAAACGCCCAGTATGGAAGGTTCTAAACCAGCCTTACCTGCCGAACCAGGCACTTTGAAAGCTACTTTAATGGAAACTCCCGGTTGCTAATTTTTATAGAGTGCCTTTTTTTCTCGTTCAATGTTTTCTTTATTATTAATCGTCGATAATATTTCAAAGGTGTTATGAAAATGACGGAAAGAGAAAGTGCCCATCCCGGAAGTTGCGAAATTCCTGCTGAATTAGTAAATTCAAATAATGACGTTAAAAATATAAAGAATGTCGATAGCTACGTTTCAAAACCGTCACCAAGTTTAGGACCAGTCAAGGTTTGTATTACCATAAATATTTCAAGGTTCTTATTTATGTAATAGTTTCAATAAGAAGATTTTTTTCTAGACAAATGATAACGCTTGGGCTCCTACGACCGAGTGGGTTAAATCATGGAAGGAAAAGTTACCTTTGCAAACTATCATGAGATTATTACAAGTATTGGTACCGCAGGTGGAAAAAATTTGTATTGATAAGTGAGTATAAGATTCTTTATTCGATTTTGAATTTTTATGGTGTGATTTTCTTTATTGTAATTGGTATTTTTCAGGGGATTAACCGATGAGAGTGAAATTTTAAAATTTTTACAACATGGTACTTTAGTTGGTTTATTGCCGGTTCCACATCCTATACTTATTCGTAAGTATCAAGCCAATAGTGGAACAACTGCTTGGTTCAGAACTTACATGTGGGGAGTTATATATCTCAGGTAGATAACATTCAAATTGCCCATGCTTTTTCATACAAGTGAATTTGTTCATCTATAATATTTATATCTTTTTTTTTAGAAATGTTGATCCACCGATATGGTATGATACTGAAGTGAAATTATTTGAAATTCAACGTGTGTAATTTTCACTGAAGTTGAAAAGGTTACGGTTCTGCGAACATTCCATTACTAGTCGGATATAAATACTCGACAGCGCTGAAAACTCGAAATTTTTCTACGAAATTTCGAACAGTTATGACTGCAGAAATTTGTAAATATTTTCATTCGCAATCGCAATTCGGATCATCAATGCTGTGATCAATTAATTTATAATTTCTTCTTGAAAATACAAAAGTTGCGCCTCTTTAAACAAAATATAGATTTAAAAAACTGGTCAAAATATTGAATATTTGAGAAAAAATCCGTATATATTTCATTTTAACCTCGTTTCCTCCATGAAAAATTGAAATAAATTCAGAGAATTTTGTGCCATGAAAGAAAGTGGTAATAAGTTTTTTTCGTTCGGTATTCTTAATAAGTACTTAACAATTTTGGTGCATTACGTATTTATTTCATTTTTTTCAAATTTTATCATTTTTTTTTTTGTTATTTCGTTTTTAAACGTGTGATTTTTTGTTGACTTCTTTCCTAACGATGAATAATTATATCTTTTTTTATCAAGTTTGTTTTAAATTATCATATTATTGCTATTTATTATTGTACATAGAATCTATCACTGTGAATTGAATGTGTTGACCCTGTACATTCCTTAATATAAATTAAAAGTTTACTTGTGAGCAATGTACCGTATTTTTGGTTTCAGTCGAGTATTTTTAGAATTGAGTTACGTAAAGAAAGTTCACCGAACAGATAAAAATAATGTATACCGTGTCTACGGAATTTTTTATTTATTCAAGCGTGTTTTTTTAAAACGAGAACCGTAGAATTATCCCAAATATCCGAATCACGAGATTGGCAAATTGAAATCAATGTCGATGGTATTTCGGAGAGCGTTCTAAAAGAGTTTAATAAGTCTCTAGCCTAAAAAAAATCATATTAGAAATTGGTGTTTAGAAAGTATCGATATTCTATCGAGTATTTCAATTCGTATTTACTTTGTTGAGTACTGTTTGACCATCCATACGCATTGCCAAAGAATTAAAATAAAATAACATCTCGTCTGAATTTAATTTTTGCTTCATGACATCTTCGCTGTAGGAGACAATAATTGCCAGCGATATGAATAAATGGAAATATTTAGTGAGGTAATTGGACCAGCAGGTTTCCCATATCTGAAGCGCTGTATCGAATGGAAATTCTCTTTTGAAACATCTAGGAATTATGTGAAACATGATGAGAAAAAATTTTGCGTGCCATTACTCATAGTGACAACAGAGATACGTACAGCAAAAGCCAACGATGGCAAAATAGTAAATCCATACAGTTTTGCTGGGCATTTAAATATTCATAAAACGGCGTATGCATAACACGAATTAATTCGCGTAGATAATCCTGGAATACGAAGCATTTCATTTCATACAGAGATTAAAATTTAGGTCACTTTGTGAATTAATTACTCATTTGAATTTTAAATAATGTAAACACACCAGGTTTTTCTCCATATCTGTATCGGTGGGTGTACATACAAATAAGCATCGCTTCATTAAACACACAAAACACCAAAATGCTTCTGCTTCATTTTGAAGTTCTGATAAAATTGGCGACAATAAATCGGACATACCTTGAGAATATCCGTAATCGTTGTAAAGCACTGCATAATTCAATAGTATATTCCTATCAAAAATAAATATACAGAAAGTAAGTACCAAGTTATTGAATGATTAGATCGTTGTTTAGGTAGGTACTTCTACTAATTTCATTTTGGCAAGTATTAAAGATTCTTACTGCATGATATCCAAGTTGGGATTTTCATCACCGATGTAAAACGAATGAGATCTGTCTGTTCTTATAACATCTTTATAAATTAAATATTCCAATTGTTTTAAAAAACTGTCGTTAGCAGTGTTTAATATATCATTTTTAATCTCACTGAAGATAAAAATTTCATTTATCAAAGACGAGTAGTATAATTCATTCTAATGCTATGCTTGTGCTTACTTAACAATTTTATACTTCTCTTCTCGTATTCTTTTCATTTCAATTCTATCTTGATAAGTTGATTCGAGAGAATAACAATTCAATAAAAATGGCCACACTACTTTGCGAAGATTTTTATCTAACCCGCCTAAAAATATTGTCTGCAACATAAATCAATAATTATTACATATCACATGTACATAGGTACCTCTGATGCCTACTTATCTATCTACCGATAAAATTAACCTATTCCTTTGAAATGAAAATACCTTCCGAAATAACAATTCATCTTCTATTTGCCCTTGTTCATTCATCAAACAATTCCACATTGTGATAGATAATCTTGGAAACTGATTTCTAGATACGGATTTTATATCGCTGATTGGTGAACTGGATAATTACAATATCATTTTAAAAAACATTTTTTCGTGCAGTAAAAAATTTGGTAATTAAAATTTACTACCCAGAAATAGTGAAATGTTTATAGGATATTTTCTCGTCTTTAATAAAAACTGAAGCGCACACTGATGAATTCCACTGCTGTAAAATATCTAACAATTTTTCTAACCCGCCATGATGAAAGTGTAAAACCTTATATTGGTTTTCTTTAGATGTAATCACCAACTGGCCACTTTTTTCGCTGTTTTCAGAAAAAAATATTCTTACTGATTTCATTTCGCCTAAAAAATCAATTTCAGGTAATTCATTTTTGAATGATCTTAGCCTAAAACTATATTAGTGAAGTGATTGGTAATTAGTATAACAGGTACTTATTTACTGATTCAAGTTTACGTACCTAAATCAACAAAAAATTTGGAACAAGTTTTGATGTTATGTTTCTCTGTGTTGTAACAATAATAATCTACCTCGTCGAAATCATCACATTCTTCATTATCAGCATTCTCTTCGGAAAAGGACATTCTATATCTGCTTAGGCCAATCAACTTCCTCTTATTATTGAAATAACGTTCTGCACTGTTTATCGAATTCGTCGAAATTAAATCATCTAGAATGCATCGAGTAGATATAAATTTTGTTTATTTGTTAGGCCTAATATTTGTTAAATTATATTTAGTATTTCGGTTTTTTGATTTTTGCATAAAAAAATTTACCCTCTGAAAAATCATTTGTATGAATTTGTGTCCATTCATTCGCATGCGTAGTTGATTCAATGTCATCTCCCTCGTAATTTAAATTGAAATTATCATAATTATTTGACTCCGACGTATCAGTATTGAACTTATTACGCAGATTTGAAATTGAGCTAAACAAATTGTTTAAAGAGTATTGTAAAATTGTGAAGCACATTTTCAGCTATATTGTGGAAATTAGTTTACAGACATTGTACATAAGTACAGCAGATTTACAATACCTACAGAAAATTAAGATATCTGCAATAGAAGAATTACCCAACATAGGTACCTGTTGTTTTTCCTTGTACTTCTATTATTTTTAAAAATATAATTAGGTATCCAAGTTAATTGCAATGTAAAATTATCAACATCTTTTTTCTTCCATGTTTTACATTTGTAAGATACAGTTAAATAACCTGGATGATGAATTGTAGTGCGATTAGAACTAATTGAATGTACGCATACATTATTTTTGCCTGAAAATACAATAATGGAATTTGAATTGGGTGAGTACTTTTACGATCTATAACTTTTAACGAAATCATAAATAAAGTTTTATGTATCTAATGATTATGAAAGTACTCTCGGATCAAGCAAAATAAAAAATTGATAGGTGATGAATAACATTATAAAACTTACTGAATACAATTTCATCATCACCATACGAATCCAAAGTTTTCAGCTGCGGTTTCTGGTGAAATAACACAACAGCTTTCTTAATAACATTTGATAAATGATCCATTAGAAAAATTCAATCATGTAGGTAATAGTACTGCTAATAAACCGCACAATTCGTTACAAATATGAACGTCATTATTTCTATGATGCGTTTACCAATGTTCATTTGTTTAAACGATTTCGACCCGTTCAGATACAAAAACGAAAAAAAAAAACGTATTATTTGAACAGGTGTTAATTGCTCCGTATCACATTCATTAGAAAATAAAATTCGTATGTTCGTGTCGCTTACGTTCAAGCTTCAACTTGTCGAAGAAAATTTAAAATTTTTTCTTCGATTCTATAATATTTTATTATTCGTCTTTACCAAGTACAATTCCAATATTCCAATGAATGTATTTCTTCAAACAAACTGTAGAGAGTGATACTAAAAATCTTACAAGGCACTAAAAAAATTGGTTCTTCATAATGTTCGTATAAACCAATGAGAACACATTTGAAGTTACTCGATTTTCTGATTGGTTTATCTATTGTTTGTTAATATTATTTTGATATTTGATAGGCTGAAGTGGTACTCGAATGTAACCAATCGAAGAGAACGAAATTTCAACGAATCTGAAAGACTAAAGACATTATACTCTTATTACGCCACAAATAACAAGGCTTCCAACTCCATTTGTGCGTTTCTATTTTCCTTGAAATGATAACAATTTGTACATCAACTTCATTTATCTAAAAGCATGGTTCGTTAATTGCGTCGTGAGAAATTACCAAGTTACATCATTTTATTTTTAAAAATTAATCGTTGTGGACCTTCCTTACGTAGAGAACTGTTCGCGGAATTATTTTTCTATACGTATACGCTATGTGATTATCAGAAACAGTACGTATTGAAACTACATCTTACTCCACGATTTTGATAATGGAAATTTTTTCTTAAATGTTTCACCAGTATTAGTTTTTATTATCTTTTTAGTTTCTCAGGTATAAAGAAGACTTAAATTAGAATCTCAGGTTTTAATTATGGAGAAAAGTAAACTCCCAATGGCGACGAATAACGATTTGGCTAAGAAAACAAATCAGCCTGAGCGTTACAAAATTAAAGTCAGTGGTTTACCGCGCTTTTATGCAATGGCTGTGAGTTTTTAAGAATTTTATTCGGTAATTTCTTTTGAACGTAGATCTATAATGTTATTTGTTTCGATCGCAGGATCCACTGTTGCAAGAGTTTCTCAAATGTATTAGACAAGAATTGAAACTTAATTGTATATATGCCAGGTTCGTTCGTAAAGGTAATGCTTGGCTGTATTTGACTTTTCCTTCCGCAGAAGAACAACAAAAAGCGCTAAATGCTTTGAAACGTTACCACTGGAAAGGACGAACATTAGTTAGCATGGTGGGAGAAGAGTTTTTCATTCTTATTACATTAGTTTTTTAATGTCGATTTCACATCAACGAAGACGATAATTTTATTTTTAGCTCGTTACGTCAGATGTATTGAAAAGGAAAACAGACGGTTCTGAAGATGAAGTCGTTAGTTATGATTCGAAAAAACAAAAAATTGACATACCCATATCGGAACAGGTGCTCATGTCAACTATTCCGTATTACAGTCTTTCGTACGGAGAACAAGTAAATATTCCGAACTAGTTGTTCAATGATGTAGCAATGATTTAAAATGATACTAATTCATTCTGTCATTTGTTTTAGCTTCGACAAAAAAACGAAGAAGCTCATAGTTTAGTGTGTAGATTACACGAAATTCTCACCAAAAGAGGACCACAGTTGGTCAATTGGTGTTCGCAACGAAAGAAACAGCTTAATAGCAGTATACCTTTTGTATTAGATCACATTAGACCGTCACCAGTTATCGATGGATATAGAAATAAATATGAATTTTCTGTGGGTTAGTGAAATATTTTATACATAAATGAGCTTCGATTACGGTGATTTTGTTATGTACTCTGCTGTGGAGGTAAAATCAAATTACCGAGCTCTATCGCGTATGCATGGTATCACCAGTCGTATAGTACTGCATGTATGTTAAATGTCAATTATTATCGGATTTAGTTATTTTTATTTATAATCAAGGCAGTACGAACGTATGACAGATGTCATATATTGAAAAGTCTGCAACTGTTGGTCAGATTTGTCGATAAGTTTTTTTTTCCATTACTCAAAGGAATGGGTTTATTTTATCAAGCAAAATGAAAGACCCAAGAGTTGGGTTATTTTTTGCGCTTTTTTCTAGGCTTAAATCCAGACACAGAGACCGTAGCGGTCGGTATACGCGTACAAGATAGACGCGACGGCATTCATCACGTTGGTCCCGCTGATGGGCTACGTCACTTACCGAAACCAATGATCTCTTTAGTTAAGGTACTTTACTGATCATTCTCTTAATATTTTAACGTAACGGGATTTTTTATTTAGCTAATTATAAGATCTCTAAACGTATCAACGGCTATTAGCACGTGGTTTGATCGTAATACTAAACGTTTATTTGTTTACAAGGCGATTATAATAAGTAAACATACGTACTACATGCTCAACATATGATGTATCGCGGTGGTTTCTTATCAGATCTCATTCTCTTCAACTTCTAACGTCAACCAACGTTTATTTATCAAATTCGTAATATTTTACTCTACGTACGTAAAATGCCACGACACAGAAACACGTATCGATAATTGTTGATTCAACAACTTTCAATTCATTCTAATAATTGAATACAGTTTTATCATCGGGTCCGTTTAATTTCGCCGCGTAGTCGATCGATAACGAATAATCCATTGGTTTTTTTATTAATGCAGCTTTGAAGATGAATTTTATCATTTTAATATCTTTAGTAACAATTACGTATGTACATCGTACGTAGTTAAATTTTTTACAAAATTTCAGGATCTCATTTTCGTAAGCTAACCAGAATGATTATCTTTTACGACAAACGTAACAAAAACCTAAATCATTTATTAACAGGAAACTAATATCACGTAAAATACCAAATATTTCGATTATTCGTTCTGTAATATTATTAGTTATATTCACGTGGTTCGTGAAGAATATCATTTCAGGAACGAATGATTAATTGCATCATAATTCAAAAAATTCTAATAAATCATCGTAGCTTCATTTCTTCTCTGTTCCCCTTTTTCTCTCACCTCCGTTTGAAGAGATTGTATTTCGAACTCACCTTTGTTTCTTTACTTATTATCAACCGTCTGGGCGTTAATGATTATAAATAGTTTTTGCTTTAATGGTACCGAATTAGTTTGGAAATTATACGCTCGTATCACACTATGTGAAAAGAAAATGAGAATGATTTTTACAACTGCTCTTATTTTAAATTACCTAATTCGTGTACGAAGTGTGCACGATATTCGGCTGATAAAACGCGATAGTAACAATTATTTAGCTCATTTTTGGGAAACTGTTTGTGTGAGCTACATTAGTGGTGTTACCAAAAAAAAATTTTGGAATTTTTTGCACACACAGTACAAGACTACATCCTTAGTTCCTTCCCCTTGTGTGATCTGTCATAAGAAAAGTGCGTTTCATTCAACTTGGCAACTTGGAAAAAGTAAGCAAATGTTCATTGACCAATTGGGTGTCTGAAAATGTCCAAATCCAGGCATTCTATTGGCTGACAAGCGTTTATATGGGTTTTTCCAAGTACCAAGTTGAATGAAATGCAAAACGGACTACAGGAGAGAGTCGATTAATTTGGTTTTAAGATATATGAACACAACTTAGTCTACGAATGAATTGTGCCGCCAGAAATCATTATTAAATGAATTTCCTCTTGTATTTCCATCTCTCAAGATACGTTTATATTTTTTTCAACTTCACAAATCTATTTAAGTTGAAAAGTTTTAGCTTTCTGTTAAACGTTCGTGATTGAAATAAGAAATAATGATACGTATGTTTTATAAAATTACTCAGTCGAGGAACTAACGCTTAGTTCGGCAAGTACGCAATAAAGTAATTGTGTCATTAAAGTGATTTTTCCTTGTACTTTAGGCCACCGCGTAAAGATATGAATGAACAAGGTAACAGTGCGTTCTGCCACGTACATATATTTAATTACTCATTTCGACCTTTTACATATGTTCTTAGTAATTGGAAACAAACCCATAATTTATACATAGTATCTTTCATTATTCATTAATGTCCATTGAGGGCTTCATTTCATCGTTTTTTTTTTCACTTATACTTATTATTACGTTTTGGTGAAAAACCTCCCCTATGATGGGTATAATAATTTTGCACGATTAAATCCATAATATTTGGGTATTTATTCTAATAATATTCGATTTATTGTTATAATGTCTTCCTATCATTATTAGTAACGTTAATTTTCTAGATATTTGAAAAGTTCGTTATCGAAAGAGGCGATGACTGGGATTTCTGGTATCATTTAATCGTACGAATAAATCGTAAAGGCGAAATAATGGTAACCGTATCGACAAATCCGAATAAGAAACAGTTGAGCGAAGATAAAATGGAAAATTTGAAGGACGAAGTTCGTAAATGTTTTACGATGACATCGGAGAACGTGGTTTCGTTATATTTTCAAGTGCACGGAGACAAGTAATAAGCTGTATTTTTTTTTTGTTCTTCCATTGATTATTATACTATTTCAGATTAAGTTGGTTTTTCGGTAAATGACTTTTTGAATGGTAGTCTTTCATCGTGCTTATCAAAGCAATCGTTGAACTTAAAAAAAAAGTTAATTACTGAAGTTATTTTTTTAACCGATAAATACACTGAAACATATTTAATGTCTGTAAATATTAAATGGAGCGTTGGGTAATCTTATGTGTGTTACTAAAGGTCGGCTTTAATGATACATGTATACTTACACATATGTACATCTCGAAGTATGCTTATTTAAAATTAAAAAAAAACGATCGCTTATCTATTGTGTTTTGTGTTTCAGGCCTATTTCAGATACCGTCGGTATTCCTAGTAAATCAGAATTATTATGGGGTAGAGATCACATAAAAGAGAAATTATTGAATTTAGACTTAGAAATCACACCAGTTACCTATTTTCGTATAAATAGCGCAGCTGCCGAAATATTATGTCGTTCGGTCGCCGAACTGGCAAATGTAGATAAAGAAACTACGCTTTTAGATTTATTTTGCGGATCTGGAAGTTTAGCGTTAACATTGGCGCCGGTAATCACCCGTATCTCAATTATAAACAAAATCGAACGTAATTGGTAATTGATTGGTTGTCTCTTTATTTGCTCTGTAGAAATGTAAAGAAGTCATCGCCGTCGAGTTAATCGAGACTAACATCAAAGATGCTCGTAAATACGCCGAAATAAATAACATAACGAATTGCGAATTTATTGCTGGTAAAATTGAAGACATCATTCATTCGATTTTAGCGAAATTAGAAAATAAAAAGGTCGTCGTTATATTGGATCCACCGCGAACTGGAGTAGGTATGTTGATTGTCGAGAACGATGGTACTTGAAAATTTATGTTCACGAGTTTGGCTGTTCAGTGAAATATCATATCGATTATCCCTATTCAATATGACGTCGATTTGTGGAATAATTTATTTTTCGCCACGATTTGATCATGTGATATTTATCGATAATCCTCGTGCAGGTAGCTAAGATTTTCTTTTGTGAACAAATCGACCAAGGAACAGTAATTAGAGGAATTATATGTTTATTTTATGATCGAAATGCGAGAAGAAAAGTGCGGAAGGTCATAGTTGAAAAATAATAAAGTCAAATGTTTCGAACTAATAGTATATTTTTACTATATGTTTCAGATCCTACGTTGGTTAAAACGTTACGTGAATTTAAAGAAGCCATCAGATTTATATACGTATGTTCGAATCATAAACTACCGTTGAAGAATTTACTGGATTTTAGCTCATTGACCGGTCAGCCGACAGATCCAGATCCTATAATTCCGGTACGAATTATACCTATCGACATGACTCCTCACACATTACGATCCGAACTGGTAATACTATGCGAACGATTCGATTTATCATTGTTGACACTTCGACAACGAAAAAACTCTGATAAAGGTTCGACGTGCGTGGAAACCGGTGCTGCGAAATCGTTTTATTCAGCATCGTCGCCGAATCGAAACATTTTATCACCTCCGGGTGGTATACACGCGAAATTCGCAAATTTTCCAAATACCACACATCACACCAGATCACCAGCGAATTTCTCAACATCGCCACAAAGCAGCTTTTCTAATCGATTCCTTAATTCGACATCTTTTCCACCACGTGTTCCGTCTTTCAACAACGGTAGTAACAGCTTCTGTACTACAAGTTTGGAAGATTTTTACGCCGAAGATAGGTATTCGTCTTTCCGACGCGATTTCGAGAAAGCTATCGATTCGTCGTATTCCAGTACGTTTGATCCATCGGTAAATGCTAATGAATTTTTACCCTTGGAAATGGTAAGAAAAATTGAAGAACGAGCTTTTCGCGAAGGATTAACCAGGGGAATACAGCAGTGCGCTTATCAAGTCGGATACCAATTAGGGTTACGTTCATCAGCTGAAAAGTTACTCAACTACGATGATCTAATCGGATTTCCGGGTGGAGGTAGCGCTGGTTGTGGTACTGGTAGTAGTCCGAGTAACAGTAGCAGTTCGGGAATATGGGAACCTCCGAATGGAAAATTTGGTACTTCGACTACCACTGAATCTTCATCTTCATCGTGGCTCGGTAGTCCATCGATGTCGTGTCCAAATGCGAATGGATTTCAAAGTTGGAATCGTTTATCAAGTCCCAGTTTTGGAAACGTGGGATCGTTAAACGATCCTCCTAATCAGAATGTGCTGTGGAAATGAATTACCTGTTGGTTCTTTATTATTTTTTTCTTTTCCTTTTCTTTTGATTACGTATTATATTTTGGTGTGTTTTTTTTTGAGTTTAAGATTTATTTGTTGATTATTTTTTTTTTTGATTTTCCCCCTTTTTTTACGTGTATTATAAGGGAAACGAATTTTAAGTTTGTATTTTTCTAATGTGTATTTTGTCGTTTTTTTGTTGGAATTTCGAAGAGGATTAGTTGGAATGTATTTCATTTTAAATTGCAATGTTATTGAAAATAAAAATTGATAGTCATTTCTTTGAATAATTGTAGTTTATAGAAAATCGTTAAATAATACAGATTGGGTATGTAATTTTTTGCTACAAAATGAAAGTATCTGAAATCTGAGATAATGCTGAATATAGTTAGTTACTTTGAATATTCGAGGTATATAATTCTTTATAAATTATATTAAAACTCATAATTAAAAGTAACTATCTATCACCTCGTAATCAGATTAAAAATTATTCAAAACTCGCTACGAAGTACGTACACATTAAATCAATTTTTGCGAATATTGACTGGACACAAAAGAAATTCTTCAAAAGATTCATATTCAGGCATCGCGTATGCAAATTTTTTTGCACATTTGCATATCGAGTAATACGAGCAGGTGAATTGTCAATTTTATTCAACGTTTTGTAAGTATAAAACAATTTAGTTTTAATGATAAAAAATGACAAAAAAAAGCAAACAAACGATTCGAACTAGTCGTTTTGAAATGAGTACCTATTACTTTATGTGGGAGCAAGAGATAATGTGAAATTTTTTCTCACGCAGATCCAACAAGAATAAAAATTCGATTCTCTATCGTCACAAGAGAATATTATCTGGGCATGTACTACGCAAATTCATTTTTATCAGAAATAGCGTGTTTTTGAAAAGTAAAAAGGATCAACGGCACATGCGTCGGTTGCGTATTCGGGCAAAATTCTACATAATCTTAGAATAAAAGGAAAACGTTGACGTCAATAGCTTCCATCAAGTCATGGCTTAAATTGTTATCGAGTTTATTAAATATATTTTCCATGCATAAATAACGGTAGCCATCATACCGTTTATAAGTATCAGTTTACTCCGAATACTGGTAAGTTGTTCTTTTTAAATATTTAATTAATAAATGTAACAAAAATCAATTACGTGTAAAGGAAAACATACCTAAAGTTATGTAAAAATCAATTAGCTCATTCGTCGCTTTCTTTTCGGAATTTCAACTCGTTTGAATTTCCTCATGCACTTTTACTTTGAGTTTTACCAGTGTTAAGTATACAGTATATGTATTTTTATTAATTTATATTGTTACCATCGAATACGTAGTATGCAGCATACAGCACTTTAGTAGTTAGAATTACATCGACTGTGTAGACATGCGAAAAGTTGAGACTGTTGTGCAAAGTATGCGCTTGATTCCTTATCAACGGGATTCGTTTCGTGATAGAAATAAGTCGATACTTCATTTTAAGTATAAGTTCAAGTTTTTCGATCAAAAACGAAAGGAAAAGTCATTAAGAGTTTTAAATAGTTTCTGTTTTCCATTCATATTCATAAATGTACTACTACTTTTCTTCCCATTTTGCTTTTTTCCTAAACATAAGGTTGATGTTATACTTACTTTGGTTACTTGGATAGTTTTCGATTTTGGATGAAGTAAAATACCCCTGACATATGGTTTATTATCAACGCGTAAAATAATCTCCTCGATTAGAAATTTCTTTAGAACAGGTAATTAATACTAAGGACTTGATTCTAATAAAATTAACTTACGTTATGTTGAATATATTTTCAAAAATGTGATGAAAATGGCATACGTACATTGGTTATACAATGTTTTTAAAGTTGAATATGTTACATGTAACTTATTTATATTTCTAAAAAGAAAGATTCAGTTTTTCAAGAACATTCATTATTTATCTTCAGTGAACAAATCGTCATACTTTTATTCAGAAATCTATCCAGTGTTTTCATAAATTAGAAAAAAATTGATGCACGTGATAAGATTTTAAGAAAAATCACACGCTAGGTACATTACATATGTTGCTTGTATAGGGCTGTAGATAGGTAGCCTAGGTATTAGGTCGGAACGAGGTAGATACATTCGAAAAAAGCACTAGCATTATATTCAGATTTGATGCTATTGATGTTGCATATACTAAGCGCAACAAGGCGTTTGTATTTACGGTTCGGATCATTTTCGCGACCGGAATATTGATAATGAGAATTGAACAATCTAGTAACATTAAATACCTTCTGGTTTGTATGAATGTAGGTATTCTTACACCATAGTTTCACTTCAATTATCGTATTTTCTTTTATCAGAGAGCATTATCCTCTTATAATTCTGGTAAGGAATTCCAATAATTCGTTTTATCAATCTAAAATAAGGTGTACTCATTAAATTACACGTAAAGAGTGAATTTTCATTTTTGCTGGCAAAGTACAATAAATGGTCACCATATTTCAAAACGAAAATTTTCTTCTGAAGTTTTTACAATTTGTTCATCGTTTTAAAACGATTTTTCAAAATTCAATGATTTTCCTCTTCCTTAGCTGAGCTTAAGAGCTAAAATCTTAACCGTGAAAGTATTTTAAAAAAGTATTCTGTACATCTGTGAAAAAATTTCATCCGGCGTGGTTTCACAAACACAAATTTTGCTCGCTTGATAAAAAAAACCGCTCATGAGTGAGATACCGATTGTCACTGTCAGTTACAAATGTGAAAATTAATATGTGCTTCTGCTTACGTAAATAATGTTAGTTTTTGGAGAATTTACGTAAATCGGTACCGGTGGCGTGTGAAAATATAATGTGACACATGGTCATTGGAGTTGAAAAATTTTTCATGTACGTAAATGTGTAATATTGGTTTAGACAGATTCATTAAAGGGTTTTATTTAGTCACTTCGTTAAAAATTCAATTCTGTAGATGATATGTTTTCATTTTTTATCTTTATTATTTTTTATTATCTACCAATTCTTCAAAACACATTATTTACTTATTCATGCGAATTAAATTACATTTTTTTTAGAAACCTGAACTTTTAATAATTAACAAAAGGGGTGCACACGTACATCCTGCACAGTATTAATGACTTGGAAACAATACAAAACAAACAAGAAGAAATCATATTGATAATTTTAAAAGTCGTTGATAAAATTTAATGAATAATTTGCGCCAATTTCTTTTGTTGTTACTTAATATCATTTGTCCTGAAATTTATTGATTTGAATAATTTCGTAATATTCTTTTTACAGGGAAAAGAAACCAATTCATTTTCTAATCGAAATTTAAATACGTATTGTATTCTTGAGGATAAGAATAATAAGCTGTAATCCAGTTAAAAATTAAAAAGAAATTTTTTTTAGAAAAATAGGAAAAAAAGCATCTCTACTTTAAAAAATTAATAGTTACGAGAACGAGTCGATACAATTGAAATGAACTTAACATCGATGAATTTAGTAGTTTTGTTATTCTATAATTTTGGAATTCGAGTCGAGATTTCCAAGTTTGCAGCGGACTTATTATGATTTGCGTACATAGGCTTATTAAATTTCGTAGTTTTAACATTACCCTTTGAACAGGTTCAAATGTAAATTAGTAATTGTATCATACCTCAGAAAATAGATTTACGATAGAACATCCTTCATTGAAGTGAAGGCAATGTTCGCGTTTCATTCATAAACAGAAGCTGACTAAAGACCCTAAACTTAACGACCGTTGAATACATAAAATTGTGTCATGCTCAGTTATTTGTAATGAAAATTTGATTTACGGTTTCCGAAACAAAGTTACTTTTTTGAAAAAGTATGATACCTATTGCTAAAATATTTCAAAAAAATATAAATCTAATCAGTGAAATAATATTTATGAAACACGTAGATAACCAATAAGCAAGCATTTATTAAAAGCGTAATTTTTCGAGCATGCGCACATTAACGTAACATGTATTCGCGTTTGCGTGCACAATTGCACTGGAAGATACCTTGACCTTGCTAACCTACTTCCTGAAACTTGTCTTGGTCGTTTATGTATTTAAATTTTATACTTATGTATGTTATCTATAAAATAAGAATCTTCGGCAATGGCCGAATTATAAGAGACCAAAAGACAACGGGTAATTTGGAGAAAGTCGAATACTCTTCGAGAATTCCATATTGCCAAAGAAAAAAGATTAAACTATACGGAATATTAATCCAAGTAGTACCACGGTTTTCTTCTTACAGGTTAATAACATTTGTGATTATTATGCCTCGTGTATACATTATTTATATTTTGTAACGTAAAAATCTATATTAGAAAAACTCGATTCCACGATTTTCTTAAAATTCAAACTGGATTACATCATTTTTTCTGAATTTTTGTTGTTCATTAGTTATAAGCTGCTGACATGGACATCATCCTCATCAAAAGAAAAAAAAATTCACATCAAGTACCCACGCAATTTTCAAAAATATTTTCGTGAAATGAAATTAAAATCTAGGGTATTGCTATATCGTTTATTTCATTTAACTTGACACCTGGAGAAAAGGAAACAAATATTGTTTCAATTCAGAAATTTTATGATATTCTAACTCCTGTTGACCAATAAGCATCTGTTTATTTTCTTTTTCAAATGTCAAGTTGTATGAAACAGACTACATTTCAATAGTATCAGTTGATATCATTTATAATTAAATGTACTTTGAAAAAAATTCTCCTTTCGCTGTTTCATAAGACATTATCTGTAATTCTATAACAATTCTAGTGATATGAAATTACTCGCGTTTAGCTGGTTTTCGATTACTTTTCTATGTAACGAATACCTTTTTACAAAATTCGAAAAGCGATGAAAATCGGGCACCAGATCGATTTCTATACACATGCATACGCCAGCCACTCTATAGATTTTTCATTATACAGTATAGGATAGTATCATGTACATGCGATAAAACTTTCACTGATTGAATGTTTTTACTCATTTTTATATTATAAATATTTCGCGTGCTGAACTTTCTACAGAAGAAAATGTACGCGACTAAAAACTGAGTGTTCTCATCAATTGTGAAAATCATTCAAGTATCTTCTACCTTCTGCTTGCGTGTCTACTCGTACTATTTACTTGGTATAAATAATACTCACCCAGGTATTCAAGATCTTACAAAAGATGAAAATAATAATTTTATAATGACATACGGATTTCGGAGTGTTTTTAATTTGAAATATATGTTTAAAAAAAATTCAATATTGAAGTATTTACAAGTATAAACAACTTTTCATATTATTAGTATGATGATGATTAGGCATCAATACTGAGAAGTTTGTATTCGAGTCAAATTTAAATATTCCTAATAATTATTTGATATTTTTTTCGTCTATACTGCAAATTTTGAGTCGTAAAGTACTTCAATCTTTTTCTATCGAGTATTACAAAATTTTTACATAATATTAATCAACAAGTTATTGCGTACCAACGTTACACGTACTCATTATGAAAACTATTTTGTTAGCTAAATAATGTTACTCCTTTTAATGAGAAAATAAACTTTCCACGAGGAGGGTAAATTAGATACAATTTTCCTGTACCAACTATCAATGTATCTTTCGGTCGGTTATTCATCAAACTAATCCCATAAAAGCAGAATTGTCTGTCATAATGTTTCCATTAGACGAGAAATTAATTTTGTATAGTTTCATTGTAGCATACGGAACGCCAAACTGACGGTAATCTTATGTCTGCTACTAGCATCTACCCGAATCATCCATTAAAATTACTGGAAACAAGTACATACCTATAAGGCTATAACTAACCAAATTGTATTACAAGTTGAACACACAATTAAGATACTGTAAATGTAAAACAGTGGTAGATCTATTATCACTGATGATGTTACCAGAAAAAATATTTTAAAAACATTATAGATTAGATAAACAAAGGATAGGAATTGTGTTAAAAATTTACAAGCGTAACGGGTTAGTCGGAGAGTAAGTAATATCGTTCGGTCAGGTAAGAATTTGTATAAATGGATTTTAGGTCAAGTTTTCAAAGTGGACGGAAGAAACATCATACGCAAAACGTTACTTGTAAGGTACATTCACACTTACATGACGGACGCTGCAATGTAATACAACTGAATTGAAAATCGCTTCAAAAAAGTGTTTGATATGGCCACGGTGAAATTTTCTTGTGATATAGTAAAAGGAAACGCTGAAGGAAGATTTGTTAAAGTTTTGTGTAATGATTGAAGAATATATATAGTCGAAGCAATATGAGGGAGGAAATTTTGAAAAATTTTGATGGTAGTGAATCGGAAAATGAGCTTTACTGATGTATTTTTAAGCTTCAAGTGTTGGATGTACTTTCACGTGATAAAAATCATCCAGAGAAAACAAAGTAATCTCCTAAGCGATTTTTTAATTTTTTTTTCGTTGATTAACTTACCTACTTTTTGAAAGCTTTAATTAGCTTAATATTTTTAAAACTGTGCTTTAGGTATTCAGAATAAAAGAAAAAATAATTTTGGTGACAGTTTCATCGTTATTGGATAAAATATCTTGAAATTTTAACACACGCATTGAAATAAAATTGTGTGCTGTAGACTTTTGTGAAATTTTGAAAATTCTTTTGTGGCTTATTATTTCTAAAAATGAGATTTATAATTATGTAATATTGTGAATAATTTTGGACAAAATTACTGATAATTGGCAGCAAATTTAAATTCTTGAATTACGTTTTTTTTTTTAATGTGTAGAAAGAAATAAAATGAATTTTCACAATGTCTCAAAAGTCACCAATAACCATTTTTTCAAGACGTGTATTAAAATTTCAAAAAAACTTATAAATTACTAATGAAACTACAGCTCTTTCAAAATGAGCATTTTTCGGGTTAAAAATGTGAAGTTGGCAACTTGTTTCTAGAAATACCAATAGGAGGCGTTGAAAAATGAAAATACATTGAAACAAGTTGCCAACCTCACACTTTTAACACGAAAAATTCTCATTTTTCCGAGGAAGGGGGAGCCAAAATTGATTGAAGACGCTGTATAACAAAAACAAATGTTCACTGATAACGATAAGATACTCACAGCACTCCCTTAATAAAGCCCTAAAAAAAATATACATGCATAAAAAGTTTATGAGATTACTCCCTGTGGGTGCATGTTATGTTTCAAGTTTAAACGTCACAATAAAGTAGTGTAGTTCAGGTTTTCACACTATCCAGACAATTTTGAACCAAAAGTTGATTAAAATAACATCAATCATTAATTGTAATTGAATAATGTATCATATATATTGCTGCACTGAAAAAAGATTAAATCTTCTCTTCTTACAAATGACCAAGTGATAAATAGAACAAAAATATTATAAGAATTTTCTATTCCGTGTTATACATATTTTTACTACTTGTCACCACTAATAATTTCATTAATTTTTTTCTTTAAAATTCCACTATCAAGTACGCCTACTTAGACCCAAGATGTAGGCATTGCTTTTTATTTTCAGCAATTCAATTTTAAAAATATTCTTTTGCAAAGAAAAAATTTGATAATGTTATTATATTGCGCTAAAGTAGGTAAGAGACCGTAGGTATAGAATTTTTTTGCTAGTTACTTTTATCGAAATTGTGATATTTTTGAAGTATCTTTATCATTATCCCCATCATTCCACCGAAAGAATATTTTTACTTTGAATTATTCTCAATCGATTGTTTCTAAACTCTTCTTTTGTAATGTACTTATTCTGTATTTTTTCATGCTTAAAATTACATAAAAACTACTCTATAAAATTAACAATGATGGAATAACAAATTGATGTGTTCGATTTAAATTTGCCCAGCATTTATTTTCAAGTAGTTGGTATGAGTACGTAAGTGTGTATCTAAGTGAGTAAGTATCTACCTACAACTTGATTTTTTTTCTTCATCTTTGTTTCCTGCCTTCAGCAAAAATTTAAAAATATTAACAGTGAAATTTTGCCAATAGAAAAAAATACTACTCTACCTGTACCTGATATCATCAAAATATTGTAATAAATATTCGCAGTAGTCGTTACTACGTACATTTATTATCAATTTTCAATTGTTGAGGTATACTATCCGTAACCAAATGAGTGCGCTTCAAAAACACGTTTTCGAAAGAATTTTCGACTTGATAAATATTTTTTCAGCTAGTGCAGAAAACAGTTTCCATCTTAAAGAGTAAAATATTTGCAATGCACTATGTCGCCGTCGCATACTTTTGCGAGGAAAAATTGAAACTATAATGGTATAGTAAGAAGGGGTTTCTACCATATCTATATGAGAAAAATCGATTTTAATGGAATGAAAAGAGATATGTTATAAAGCCTAAAAATGTTGAAAATGTGACTATACTTTTATAAAATATATATGACATGATAACAAATCTCTATCACAATTATTACGACCACGAAAACATTAACAATAATGGATTCTTTATTATCGTAAATGACTTTTTTTAGGGGTTGGTCGCATTCGATCATGTTAAGATAAAAAATTCTTCGATATTTTTGATGTTTCTCAGGGCTGGAATATTTTTATCAATGTGATACCAGATACCTAGCTATATGTAAATACCTAACGATGATGGGATTAGAAATAATTAGGCATAACATTAAATTGAGAATGAATTTTAAAAATATTAAAAATTAAAATTCATTTAAATATCTTATATGCACTGTACATATTTTGGATTATTATTTTTCAAGCACAAACTTTACAATTTTCAAGCAACGAATTCACATCATATGCTAAATGGCAATTCCGAATTTGACTTCATTTATCTGATATTGAAGTCAATGTGAAATACATAAATATTAGAATAAATTTAAATTATACAATGTAGATAGGTATATGTTCGCAGAATCGTTCACATTTTCAAATTGTGTGGCAGTAAAACAATTTTGAAAGATTCACTCGTAGTCGTTGGTACAATTCTCTCGAGGTGAGAATTTATAAACGGATTATCTGCTTAACGGCTTAGGTATGCGTTGCTTTACTTCGTTCATTTTAAAAAGGAAATAATCTTTTGAATATTTAAATTCATATCTCCTTACGTAGGTACTCCACGACGGAATTTTCAGCCACCTATACGCTAATTTACTTAACTAATTGAAATTTGAATTTTTTATTCCACTTTAAACGTAAGTAAGATTCGACGCACGAATAAAATTAAAATATCCGTGCAACCTGTTCCTAAAATTAGCAATTTTGCAGTCTTTTCACAAAAGCTATTCAAAAGATACGAGTATCGAGTACATACGCGGGATATTGTTTATATCTACGTAGTGTACCTAATACAAACGCTTTTTTAAATGAAATTCTGCATCTCAAAATTGCAATCAAATTAACATTAAACCTGTTCGCGATTGAAAGTTGAATTCGACCTTTGCGCGTTAAAGACAGCTTAGTGACTAAAGAATAACAAAAGATACCGTTACTGTGTGTGGTTCACAAGCCCCAGTCCGACGCAACGGGGGCTCTGAACCCTCTTCTAGTAGAGGGAGACAGTCGATGAGCTGGTTCCTCTGAATCGTTTTGTTGTTGTTTGCGGACAAGTAACATCGTTTTATCCGCGTAGTTGTTATTTGCGGCTTTCGGTCGCATCAACTCTCAAGTATCGAAGTGGAAATTCTTAGTGGCTTTCGTGAATGTAGTCTGTCGGAGTTTTGGTGTTTTTTTTTCTATAACTATTTTTTTCTCTTTTAATTTAACAGTAAGTGAAGTTCGATTTCATTTTGTCTACATTCAACTTGAATTAATTTCTTAGCTGTTGTTGTCGTCGTTATCGTCATCGTCGTCGTTGCAGTTGTTGTTGTTGATGTTGTCATTATCATTACAGTGAAATTATTTATTTTATGTGGAAATTTTCGATGAAATTTTGTGGCACGCTTAGTCAAAGGTTATTAATATCTCGGTTGCACGAAGTACCGATCTTATAAATAAATTGCTCGATAAAGTAATCGTATAAATCAACCGAATCCGGCAGGTAGTAAATTTTCATACATTTTTCAAAAGTTTTGCTGAGAAAATTATTCGTTGGTTCTTCTTATTGACCCATTAAAAGATTCATTCTTCCTCTCAACCAATTCTCGTAGACCAGTTGGCCTGAGTTTGAACGTCACACTGGTCACATTTATCTACCACATACGAGAACAAAATGAGAATAACCTCAAATCATGAAATATAGGTTACATTGCTATCTGCAATCAGAATATACCTACGTATAAACATAAATGTTTTTATCATTTAATCGCAACATAAGATTTATTCTCAAGGGTCCTTAAGATTCAATTATTGTATATCTCGTGTCTTTCCTCGCAAATTCAAAGTCCCATGATGGTTATTATATTTCAAATACGAGTGTACTGGTGGTTTCAATTTAGGTCATTGACGTAGGTAGGTAGGTACTTCGTTTATAAAATAATTATTGGTTCGAGTCGAAGCGTTAACTGACTCCGTCCTGCGTGTGCACGTCGTCGTATAGGTACATCATTCATCAAAAGTCAAATTCTCTAAATATAAGTTCGTAGAAATGTTTAATATATCTTTGAAAAAATTTCCCAACCATGTCATTGATTGAAGACGCGACACGTTGTATTATGACTTGAACCTATATATTTCACATTATTCGCGTTTTTCAAAAAGATATGTAAATTGTCGCTGACTAATTGTCCTCACTTTCTGTCTAAAATGTCTCGTTTCGATTCGAAAGTGAAAATCCTGCATTCCTAAATACCCATTAGGTCATTTTTGTCTTTTATACGTATTTATATAGGTAGGTACGTATTGTTCTTTTTGGATGCGGCCAATAGCCTATTGATCTTGACACGGAAACTAATACGTAGTGTTCATCGTATGCACAATTAATACGTACGTACCTACCTACATAAGTTACCTACCTCACGGTCTAGTTCAGCAATATCACGTGTCAGTGACGAAAAGCATTATTGCAATTTGCATCTCTTTCTTCTTGTTATAGTCAGTTAGATTTATTAAGAAACTATATTAAACCTGTTTCAACTTACTTACCTATATATTTTGTACCTGATAATTAATGGCAGGGCTGAATAAACGACGCGACGGTTGTGGTACATTAATATTCATTGATTATAATTTTCTTACATTTGCCCATCGTATTATGGCGTTAGGATACCTCGTTTACCTACTAAATTTAATTATTACTCGAAAAGTTGTAAAATTCCCATACATTTATCGATCTTAGTCTGCTTATACTTATTCATCGAAGAAAAATTCAATTCACTCTAAAATCAGCAATGCTTACATATTAATAAATATACCCCAGCAAACAAGAAATATTTCATCACTAAGGCTCTGCAATTCATTCCAATATCATTAATTCCTTAATTTTAAAAGAGAGAAAAAAGTGAGCTATTTGTGAAAAAATAAATAAAGAAGTTTTTTTTTTCAGATATGTATTTTAAGGAGTTGTAAATAACCTTCGCCAATTTTTTTTTGTTTACGTGTTTAAAATTCATATATACCTACAATCCTACATAACGAAGAACTTCTGTCTGAATTAAATTATTTTGAATGTTATTGATCATTGTACAATCCCCCCTTCCCTGTAAGCCATAAACTTGTTCATGACATTTGTTTACTTTGCATATTTGCATTTACAGAAGTACCCAGTTGCTTTATTTATCATTTAAGTGGGTGCCTACTTGAGTACCTATCTTTCTCACTTTGATCATGTTTCTATTTTGGACCAGGGAAGAAAATCGTTTCAATTTTTGTTTGAGTTTTGGTTTTTGTACTTCTTGTAAAATACAAAATAAATTGTACTGGTTTTGTAATTTTTTTTCAGTTAAAATTGTTTACTAGTCTTGCGTAATTTTCTTCAAAATTCATTTATTTTCACTCAAGTTACGAAGTTGTATTATACCTATTCAATCGTTCGTATTGTAAGCATAAAATGGTGAAAAAATTCACTCAAAATGTAATTTCATAGCTCAAAAAATCTAAAAATTTTTAATTGACACCTAGATTTCACTTCCAAAGAAAAAAATTATGAGAAAAATCATTCAAAATGCCACTCTACAGCTTAAAAAAAGTAAAACACTATTACAATATAATGTCAAATCCTCAATGAAACAAACTCAAAAAAAAGTACAAAAAACAATTAAAATATCGTACTGGTTTCGTAAAAGTACAAAATACAGTTTTGGTTTTCGTACATTTCAATTTTTTTCTCAATTTCGGTTTTGTAGATTTAATAATTCATCACAATTGTATTGGTTTTGGTTTTTGGAAAACTACAATAAAATTCATTCTGGTTCTGGTTTTTGATTTTTGATTTTTACTTTGGTTTTCCTACCTGCTTTGGCCATAAACAAAGTTTCTACATGTATGATTCGATAATACACAATATTACGTAAAATTGTATTGATTTAAAATTTGAAGAAGTCGGTGCTTGAAAATATTATCACTTTCATGAAAAGGAACCTTGTTTACATTTCTAATTAAAATTTTATTTAGCAGAGAATTTTTTGTGTTAAAAATGTAAAGTTGGCAACTCGTTTGTAGAAACACGAATAGTAGGTGTTGGAAAATGAAAAATGCATCAAAACAAGTTGCCAACCGTACATTGTTAACACGAAAAATTCTCATTTTGCTAAGGGCGCAAGGTGCCAGAATCAATTGAACTCAGTGTAGAAATTTTCTGGTTGTTTGATGGACTTTCAAAATGAATAAAAAAACAGGAATTCGTAACGTACAAGGGAAATATAAAATTAGAATTTGGGTTTAAAAGTTATATCTACTTATTGTTGAATAATCGTATGCATAAATGGATAGCTAATTATTCATATTTAATTGATTTTTCCCCAACTTGTTTTACTTTATTAAAAAAATGTTAATCGATCAGTTGTTCAGAATCTTTCCCTCGTTTCCGAAAATTTGATCAAATGCCATTATTCGCAGTGGAGTGCTTCAAAAAATAAAGCATTCTTTAAACCAAGTGTTCTCCTATTTGGGACAGAATTCAAATCAAATTAATATATATGACTAGACCTCGTCTGTTGATATTTATTGAGTCTGAAGTTCGTACATTAAATATACTATAGCACTTAAGGACTTATTTACTAATTTTATCACTGAGACGATGCAGCCCATTTTCAAAATACCGTTTTAATTTGGCCATGTCTATTGCAGCTTTAGATGATAAATTAACGAAATTGATACTGTACCCAAAACCAGAAGAAAAGTTTCGTTAAATCAATGCCAAGGAAGTAAAGGAAACGAAACAATCTTTTTAAATTACGAATGATAATTGCTTATGGTTGTGAAAATTTGGCGAATAAACTAAAATATTTATCCGTTTTATAATGTTTGCCAACTCTGTCAGATTTCAGTAAACGTTTCGTGAGTTTCCTTTTTCAAGTACTCTCTTGTACCTATAACTTTGAAACGTTGGTAGTGAAATTGGTAAAACCGAATGCCACTTCGTAAATAAACATCTTATTGGTTTGTTTTGTGGTATTCAGTCGTGAATTTTTTGTACGAATACAAAAATGTATTAGGTATAGTAAGTGTAAGCAATGAATTCTCGCCATTCTTTTTTGAAGTACCTATACCAACATGGTTTTTTTCTCACGTTTTTTATTTTTTTCTTAATTGATAATGATTTTTTTTTATTCTGCCGTTATTCGTTTGGAGTATACACTGCGACTTTCAAATCAGTCTACCATTCATTTATGCATTACGTGTTTGTGCATCCAATATAAAAATTTACACGGTAATGTAATTTGATGGTACTCCATTTACTTATACCTAATACAAGAATCAAATGCACTTTTATCGTTAAAGAGTCGAACGAATAACTAGAATATTCATTTCTTAGAATCGTTGCAGTGGATGAAAAGTATAGATTACTGATCAGCACTGATAGAACAGTTATATTCTAAAAATTTCATTGAGTTTTTCAATATGAAAAGTGACATCTAACAATTTTATTAAGCGTAAAATCAAATCAAAAGGTGGGCAAGTATTACTTTAGTTAATCACTCAACAAAGTAACGACGAAGTGCACAGGTAACCGAGCATATTATAGCTTGCTTATACGCAAGTATTAATATCTAATGAAATTTCTAACCAGTCTAGACATTATAGTCATCATCTCGTAACAACAACAATAACTATATTACACAGCTGAAATAGGATGAAAAGTACCTATTGCAAAATTTTACATCACTACCAAATCAGAGCAGCAGAACAAATAACGACGTTGTAATTCACGTTAAATTCAGCGTTAAAGTAGTAACGTTTCATTCAATGAAAAAGTTCTGCCTTCTGCAGTAACAAACAAAATGAAGCTTTTTAATTAAGTACGTTAAATAAGTATCGAATGAAGTACTCGGCGTCTGCGGAAGTACTTTTCATATAACAGGATATGGAGAGGTTATTAAATAGAGCATGTCAAAGTTTCTCTTGGGCTAAAGTCTATATCCATGAGTACGGGGAGCCGGACTACGGATAATGATGTTCTGTCGCGAACTGTCACTCCTCTAGATGTATGCCACTCTTCATGTGCACTTTTCACACGCTTATGCGAACGATTTCTCGTTATTAATAGTGTCCTATGGCTTAATTCAATCAATGATCCAGTTACGTAAGTTCACCATGAATATTCCATCAAAATTGAATGAAATTTGATTAGAAAATTCGTTGTTGATGTTGGTATCTTTGCACGTACTACAGATCGTAGTTATTTATTCTTTGTGTTTATCGTTCCTCTCATTTAGCTTCGTATAATTGTAGTTGAAAATACGTGAATCTTTTATGATGTAATCTCCAACTATTTTGAGACAAAATTTATTAAGATGAAAGAAAAGAATACTACAGCTAGGATCTGCGTAATAGGTATCCGTTGTTACGTTTTTCATACATAAGTGTTCGCTGGTACTTATTCGTAGGTACATTAAAATTCTTACGGTATCCTAACATCTTTACCGCAACGAGTCTGTGAATAAAATAATCTTATACTATAACCTTTTAATGTTATGCTAATTTTTACATTGTACTTCATAACCTACTTCAACACTCCAGTATAATAACCTGGAAGTAGAACTGGAAGTCTGGAACGTATCTTCTTATCAGACACATGCGTTTCTGGTTACTTGACTGGTCACAAGTACACGTGTAGTTGAGCAAATAGAATAGTGGGGGGTTTATAGTGCTTTTATGTTTATTTTCTTCGCTATTTCACTGATAATGCTTCAGAAAGATTACTTATCAATAAAATTTTTAATATAATTTTTTAAAGCGAAAAAGTAGTTTTTAATTGAGTGTCTTTATTTACTCTTCGCAGTATTTCGTACATTTACTAAGCCCACTACACCTAGGATACTGCTTGATTTTTCATAGGAGAATCAGCGTAATGCAATGCGCAATTGCAATTGAAGTTTATTACGTGTATGGTGCGTGAAAATATCGATGTAATATAATATCTCATGGTTGCTTGTGCACCCGTTAATTATCACCTATAAATGCATCACATTAACAATATCAACCAATTATATGTAATTTTATAAAACAATTAAAGATGGCCCATGATCGTGTTCAGGTAATATCAACGCTGAGTGATTGTGTATAATCTTGAAAATGTGTATCGAACGTTTTTCATTGTGTGAAAGTCGATTTGTAAAACGTAAAAACAATACAAATACTACTAGGCAGACACACGAGATACTAACATTCACATTTTTTTTTGTAAGTAATAAAAAATGTCCGTTTAATTGTTGATTGTAAAGAGAACGAATTTCATTAAACCGTCGCCAAATATTACAATGAAAGGTGTAATTATGTGTAAAAATGAAATGAAAATCTTACCATCGTAGCCACAGAGAATATTAATAAAGGATGATCGATTTCTCTGCGAAATAAAAAAACATAAATAAATCGAGGAAATAACGTACAATATACCTAATTTGATGATTCATATGGGTACCTTCGCTGATCGATATGACGATGTGTTAGCCTACATTGAAAAACTCTCCAATGATTTCGGTGAAAGTGTTTTTCTGTAATAATTATAAATAAAAAATTCTTAATTTATATAATTTTTTATATACGTGTGTAAAAAATTTATTACCTACGAAAGTTTTGCAATTTGAAAATGTACTTTGAACGGCTTGAACTAGCGGACTCGTATGTTTTTACGATATTTATTTGTATTATTTTTTTGCGGTAATTGTGGTTTTTTATTGAAACGTCAGGACATGATTAAAACAGATTTCAATTTCATGGAATAAGTATTTCAAGAATTGACTGCTGGGAATTACAGTTGACCGTGTACAGTTTTAAGTATATCCAAGTACGTTTTTGTGGTTGTAGATGCTGAGGTAGATTGTGTAAAAGTGTAACTTGGTGAAAAGTTATGTGTAGAAAGTTGAGTAACAAGGTATAGGCTAATACATCTACTTATGCATTGAGTGCTAAGCATAAAAGATCATTTTCATCTTCGATTTGAATCAAGGTTTTATTTGTCATTATCCTTCATAAGACGTCAGGCATCTAAGCAGGTTTTATTTTGAGCATATTTTTATCATTCGCGTGAATACAAAATCATGTAATGTTTCATTTTGGTAATCTAGATTAAAGCAGAAATCAATGCCAATCTAGATACTATTTCTATGTAGATTCTAATTAAAAACATTAGAATTCAAGTCTTAAGAATAATTCATTATGATTGAAATTTTTTCGTATTTGTTCGCAGATAATTTATTAGTATAATGAAATCGTCAATATGGTGGTGTCCAACCATTGCAGTCATTATATTCTGTTTTGTCGCTGGACCGCATCACGTTTGCACGGAAGAAATCCAATCACCACCCGTAGAAAGACGAATAGCTGTAGCTCAATATTATGATGATTCTGAAAATAGCGACATCAATAAAAATAGATTAAGACAAGAAGCATCCGGGCATTACCACAAAAATCGGGAAGAATCATCGCAAGACGTAGACGATTCGTTATCCGCGTACAGAAATTCGCCACACGAAACGATCGCTGTCGGTTCAGTCGAAGATGCGGACATTAGCGGAATTAGAAGGGTTCCACAATTCGTTCGAGGATCGGTTGTGCCTCAAGAAGAGCCCGGTGAAGAAGCTCAAGAATCCATCAACACTGGAACTTACAATAATCACCGTGCACCTCAATACATACATGCTAGTCCAGCTCACGATTTGAGTTTAGATAAAGACCCTTCGTTGAAGAATCGAGTAGTCAGTAATTACCTGCCGAATTTTTCTAGTCAAAGTAATCACTATGTGCAATCCGATTTTGGACAAAATCCATCTTACCAACTGGACGTTAAATATCACGATTATGACCAATTAACTAAATTTTTAAGGACTACCTCTTCCCGATATCCGAACCTGACTGCTTTATATTCCATCGGCAAATCTGTGCAGGGTGAGTAACCTTTTTTCAACATGATGTTAATACTATACGTTGTTACCACCTTAATTATCGCTTGCTTACCTATGATTTTGATTCTTTTTATATTAAGCTCGCGTTGGTCGTCTGTGACCCATTTTTCATCATAATCATATTGTCCCGCATTCTCTGTGTTGATAAAACCAACTCCCTCTCAAAGGAGTGTCGCGTATTATGATACAGTACATGAATGTAAAAGAATAAAGGAATGCGAGACATATAATAATTTTGGGTTTGTACGTTATACGCACTACCTTAATTTTGATATTATCTCCATATCGACTATCGATCTTTTTTTCTTTCTCAACACCAAGGTAAAGGTTTAAATGACCGCATAATTTACTGTATAAATTATTATGCAAAATTGTTTTTTTCACATTTTATGTTTGAAAATAATTCATTATTTGCTTCCCCTTACTATCTTGTGGCTTACAATTGATCGGAATTCATTCGAATCCAAGATAGATCTATTCATAATTTTAAATCGAAAGTTTTTCATTCGAATTATAATCAATTCGATTCTACATTGAATTTGAAAACCAAATCCCTATCGAATAAAACTCACGCTGAGATTAAAATACGCGTGAACAATACTTACATAAAAGTCTCGTTTGATAGGATTAGAAACGAAATAGGTACCTACCCTACCTACTACCTAAATAAAAAAAGAACATGAATTGATAACTTTAGATATCCAATACAAAGTCTACATATGTAGTTAGGTATGTGATAGTTATGTCGTAAAAATTATTATTTTTGTATCTTAATTTATTCTTAATTTCGGTTTCGCCCACACCTGGATGACCTTAACCAGCCAGATGTATGGTTTTCTACAATATAAAGAAGACGTACAACGTGGTAAATCACGTTTGCATTGATTTAACAAATTAATGATATCATTGATGTTTTTTGAGAAATACAGTAAACTGAGAAATTATTTAATAAAAGTATGTTTTGTTTTTTAAAAAAGAACACGATCAACCACTTGAGTTTTTTCGCTTAGAACACTTGAAAAAGAACTAATGACTTCGTTACCTACCTATCTTTTTTATTTTAGTGTAGTTTAGGGTATGTACTTATCATGAAATAAAAGAAAAAATGCATGACGCTTGTAATAGCAGGAAAAACTGGATATTTTTGTAGAAATTGTATAAATAATGCATGAAGATGAAGAGTATATGTTTTGACAGTAAACATTCCAAAACTCTTTTTAGATAGATAGCTTCATGTTTTATTTTTTCATTAACCGCCATACACAGAACTAAGCGAATAAATTTGAAGCGTTACAAAAACTAATTAATCTTTTCAAATATATCAGTTTCCTAGCACTTAACGTACATGCTAAAGTAATTACTTTACATCTGCCACTTTGATAATTATTAAACTCTGATACCTTTACTTAACTTATTATAAAATATTAAAATATTGATACCTTATCGCAGAAAAAAAGATTTACCTTTACTTTATTCGCCCACCGATTCAAAAGTATAATATATTACTAACACTGTGTAGTGTAAACATTTGCCAAGTGGTTGGTTTATGATAACGATACTGTAAATATTACGTGCATTTTGAATAATCGAATTATCCCGTTATGTATTTTTGGGCGTGAAAATTAACACCTGTATGCAGACATTAGTCAACTAACACTTTTGACCACGCTTTCTGAATTACATTTGTTCTTAAATTATAACGGAGACTTGATTAATTACTACATTTTGTCAAGTACCTACCACATGTTCTTATACAATTGTTGAGTTGGTTAAATTGACCGAAAACAAAAATCAAATGTTACCTAAGTAGTTGTATCATTTCTAAGTGTTATACGCATCAAAATTGGGTTGCGGACTCATGTACCTACAAATATCAGTTGCAAATTTGTTCTAATGTCGTAAGGATTATAATTAATGAACATCTGATGAAACAAAACTTGATAAAGGAACGTTTCTTGAAAAAATATTATTACATATTTTCAAAACTGTATTGATTTTTTCAAATGTAATTTCAAAAATGGCAACACTGTAAATGTGCGTGAAACAAAAAACAAACGTTATTTACGTTTGAGAAAATGGTGCAAAATTATTATTTTTTTCTATAAATATTTTTTATAAAGAACTCAGCAACATTCTCAGTATTACTCTACATGAATGTCAATTCTTATTGCTAACATATCAATTATTTTGGGCATTTTACATAATTTCTTAATGCTTATTCTCCTATTTTTACGATGAGTGATGAAATAAGTTTACGGTATTATTTTGTAAGTTTATTGGAATTGTGGAAATTTTATCAAAATATATAGATACGAAAATAATTAATTCAGCAGAAAAAGGTAAATTTTAGAAATGAAAATTAAACTGAAAAAAAAAACAATTGCGTGTAACTTGTTTGTTTACTTTTTTCGAGTATAAAATTTTCATTTGTGGAAAACAGGCGTAATAATGAACTGAGATACCATCCGTTTTGTTGACGACCCAGGGGGAGTTTTTCATGTAATTTCACTCAATTCATTGGGAATTTAAAAAATTTTCTAAAAATCATTAATAAACGAATTTTTTTAGTTACGAGAAGAAAATTTATGCTTATCGAAATTATGCAATTCGTGCAAAATTATACATTTGAGGATTTCTGCAAAATGTTAACGTTGATTATAGTTTATTCATTTTAATTCTGCAGGTTCATTTTTACTTAACAATGGATGAATTACAAGATTTTTTCACTTTATAGGTAGAGACTTATGGGTAATGGTTGTATCATCTTCACCTTACGAACATATGATTGGTAAACCAGACGTGAAATACGTAGCTAACATGCATGGTAATGAAGCTGTAGGTCGCGAACTCATGTTGAATCTAATTCAGGTAAGTGTGCGTTTCATTCACGCATAAAGTTTTAATTTCTTTGCATCGCGTCGATAAATTTAAATTATTTCTTGATTTTCTTCAATAAAGTGAACAATTAGTACGCGTATTAGAACAAATAATCAATTAATCACGAAATATTCTGTTATCAGTATTTGGTAAACGCCTACAGTACTGATCCATATATCAAATGGTTGTTGGATAACACTCGTATACACATTTTACCATCAATGAATCCGGACGGCTTCGAAGTAGCTAAAGAAGGTCAATGTGACGGAGGTCAAGGACGTTACAATGCTCGCGGTTACGATCTTAACAGGAACTTTCCGGACTACTTCAAGCAAAATCACAAACGTGGTCAACCGGAGACGGACGCAGTTAAAGAATGGACATCAAAAATACAATTCGTTCTGTCCGGTGGTCTACACGGCGGCGCTTTAGTGGCCAGTTATCCATTCGATAATACCGCTAACTCCAGTACGTTACATACTTACGATTTTTTTCTTTTTTTTTTTTTTTTTTTTTTTTTTTTTTTTTTTTTTTTTTTTTTTTTGTTATATCTAATTCGTCCAATTACTTCAACGTACAACAAACATGATGATATACAGTTGAAAATGAACATTTACGTGGTAATGTTTCGGCAATGTTAGTATCGTATACTTTATACTTATTGACAAGTGCTTCGATGTTGTGTATATTTTATGGGCGCTACTTGTGGCATTATGCGGGCTATGAAGTATCTTCCCATCGTTAAGACTTCAATTTTATTGTATTTCTTCTACCCTACTATATGTAGTTTCGTAGTTCGAAGTGTCAACACGGTATTTCAATTTTAATGGTTGATTAGTAGCGAAAACTATTGTTCAAATGTCATGGAAGGAAAACAATTACATCGTAGTAAAATTCACTCTTATTTATCTTTTTGGTGAGGTATTATGTCTCTCAATAAAATTAAACATTTGATAAATTTACTGCATAGCGGTCATCTTTTTCGAATACCGTGGAGGAAGAATGATACAGTAAATATTACAACGATTTCAAATGTTACTGTTTTTTTTTTCGAAATCATAAAAACGTAAATAAATGAAGAAGAAATACCGAGCTATCGTTGCCGAATAAAAATATAGCATGTCGTATCTTCGAATATCGCAGGTCAATAACCCTGAAAAATTTGGTCACCATTATGTTGAATGTGAATTGTAAATTACAAATATCAACACATACACACTAATATATTTTCAGTTCAGGGGTACATTTTTAATTAAAAGATTTTAGTATCTATTACTTTGGAGGTAAAGAATTATTTTACTCGAAATCTGTAATCAGTGAAACAATATAAATGACTTAGTTAGATCAAATTACCTAACATAGAAATGTCTTTGTTACAATGCTTTCTTATTATTGAAGGAAGATGTCGTTCGTCGCCTATGTGCTCAGGTGCGTCTTCAAAATTTTAAGTACCTATGCTATTTACAGTTTTTAATATTGAATCCAAAATGGTAATAAAAATAAGTAACCTAATTCGGATTCATGATACTTACCTTTCAACATGTAGTATAGAAGCTGTAATAATTCGCTTAAATACTTTCCGAACACCGAAAATAAAGTATAATAAAAAGGAAATACTTATACTTAGTTGTAGATAATGTAGCTCACGAATATAGGTAATAGGTAATTAGATACGTACTTACAGAACACGGTGGCAATTTCAAAAGTTAATCTTATCTTTTAGTGTTCCAGAGCTACGCTTCATCTCCATCTTTGACACCAGATGATGACGTATTTAAACATTTAGCGTTAACTTACGCTAGAAATCATCCGACAATGAATCAAGGATTAGCATGTAAGGCTGGAACACCATCTTTCCCTAATGGAATCACTAATGGTGCTGCTTGGTATCCTCTAACAGGTTAGTACTTTTTCTATTTACAACAGGTACACGGTGATATAATGTAACCTATACCTACCAGGTGTACAAGTAATGTTGGGACTACCCCTTTGAAAATAGGGATTTTTTTGTTACAAAATACTGTGGGTTGGTAATATAAAAAAGTATGCACAAATGAAACGAACCAATAATAAACATTTATTATAAAAACATTATAGCCAATACAAATTTTTTGCAAGTAAAAAATCTCGATTTCAAGGAGGGGGGAATCTAATAATACTTGGATATCCGTTATAAGTGATATAAGTAACTCAAAAATATTTCAAGTTCTACACAGGTGCAATAAACTGCTATAAACTTGACTCGCGTAATATTTTTCGACTGATATATTTTAGGAGTGCATATCAATATCAAATTGGGAAAAAAGCTAGTCTGATTTATCCTCTTTAACAAAACATGTTTACTTAACATATTTATTGTATGAAATTATACGTTCTTTGGCACTCATTTAAAACAATGAAAACGAGGAAAATTATATCGTAAATTTAATAGAAATTTGTAAAAACTGAACTCATTATAATTCACTATCTAATAAATAATGTGAATATTTCAATGAAAGAAATCTACGTTTCTGTATATACAGTAGGTGCTTATTTTCTAAAACTTCGCAGGTAGATACTTAGATAGGTACTATAAATAAAACTCGGAAAACTCCATTGTTGGACAAAGTTCACGAATGCATAACAATAAAATGACAATGCCAACATAGGTATGATGTGGAAAGTGAAACCGTATGTAGCGGTAATTTTAAAACTTGATAATGATAACGTTCTCTAATACCACATAATATACATCGCTAGGCAGTTAACCATTAGGATTTAATTCGTTCGTCGTAATACTTAGTTTTATTCATTAAAATCACAAAATTTTCCTACATTTGTATAAAACATACCTATCATCTAGCACATTTCACTAATAAGCACAAACCAAACCGTTATGGTAATTTCAGGAGGAATGCAAGATTTCAACTACGTATGGCATGGTTGTATGGAAATAACGTTAGAAATATCTTGTTGTAAATATCCACCAGCTTCGGAATTACCTGCTCTATGGGAAGAAAACAAATCGGTAAGCGAATCGTTGAAAAACTTAAAATACTCGTATGAACATGTTGTAGAGATATTTTGATGGCATACTTATGTTTGTAAAATAATTACGGTAAACTGTTGCAGTCTTTAGTGAAATTTTTAGCCGAAGCTCACAGAGGAGTACATGGATTTGTAATGGATGAACATAATAACCCAGTCGAAAAAGCATCGCTCAAAGTTAAAGGCAGAGATGTCGGATTCCAAACTACGAAATACGGAGAGTTTTGGAGAATCTTATTACCCGGAAAATATAAATTAGAAGTAAATTATTACAATTTCATAATGAGTATTTATTTCTACGATAAAGGAATTCGAAAATTTTATCATTGGTAACTAATTTTGTATCGTGTATTCGTCAGGTTTACGCTGACGGTTTCGTACCACGAGAAATTGAATTCGGAGTTGTTGACCAACATCCTACGTTACTAAATGTCACACTTCATCCATCTAAGGTAGGTGTTACAGAAAATATTCAACTTCATTTATGGCAACCTCCTTGGTTGGATGTAATTAAACAAAACGAAGAAATAATTGAAATTAGTAAATATGGTGAAAGGGGTGATAGAGTACCGCATGTTATCTATAGATCATTCAACAAAGCTAACGTATTATCAGTAACGACTGTTAACCTAGCGTCGATAATGATCGCCAAATGTTTGTTCTAAAAGAACTAAAAACAAATCATTATCGTCCTAGGTGAGATTTTTTACGATTTCATATAGTCTGCTATGTAAAAAAAAAAAAAATCGATCGACCAATATTCGATATTTAAAATCGTTATTACGTATTCGTATCTATAGGTATTATAAAAAGTAGTAAGAAATCTGTGATTACGAATTTTTTCTAAGAAAAAAAAAATCACTGCATATTGGACAATGAGAAAAGTCATTAAGTACAACCGTTTAATTATTGAGCGTATCTACACTTAACACGAGAACTACGGTGGTACTTCTATTCATCTTACCCCGTAGAGAATTTTTCTACGATTTGAAAACACGTCTTCATTTATTCATTGTTTTCTCGTTTGAAATATTAAATAACGTCGATGGACATGCAGAGATAAGATACATTGTTTGAAGAACCTAATATACTGTGCCGCAGTGCTCATTTGAAAATATCAAATCCGTCTTCCGTGTCTATCAACAATATTTAGGCTAATTGTCGGTTATTTTTATTTTTTATTTTATTTTTATTTTCTTCCTCTTCATCATGATGATATTTTAATACGTGTTGCATAATGTATCGATATTCGAATTTATGGACATTGTTAACAACCGTTGGAAGATTGGTCATAATTAGCCTCATTTTGAAAACGAGAATGCCTAAATTGACACGCGTAGACTACTTGTATAAGGAAAATGTGTTAAAATTTTGTGTTAGCACAGATTGGTAATAATCGAAGTGATTAATACGATCTTTGGTTGAATGAATTGCTAAAATTATAGAGTAGGTTGTACATAGGTAAAGAGTTAGAAAACTATTGTAATGCAACACTATTGAAATACGTACTATTTCATTTTGCCAGTGTCTCGTATAAACACTGCCATTTTAGTAGTGTCTAGTTCACGTTTTAATGCATTTTAATCAGCGTACGTCATGTAATCTTGTAACTGAAACTGGTTTTCAGTTTTTTAAATTAGAAATAAAAATTTATCGGGTAAATTGTGAATGATTGCCTTTCACAAGAGTATGTTGCAACCCGATGTACACAAGAGCAAGTACTTTCGTCAATTCTGATAATTCTAGAACAAGTTTTTTTTTTTACAAAAATTGAATTCCGTAGATTTTTCTTTTCTAAAAAATTTTGATACCGTGTTTACATCACAATTTTTAATTACTTTGCCATATCGAGAGATTAGGTTTTAAAATTTATAGTACCCTTCTTTTTGGCATTGATAGTATAATAAGTCGCTATCGAAAAAGTTAGGCAAAGATGTTCTACGAGTTACCTTCCATTAATCATCAACTGGCGAATCTACTTACATTTGCGTAATATGAGTTGCATCATAACTTGAAAGGCAAACCATCAAAAGAGCAAAGCTGAGAATTCTTTTCACTTCAACTACAAACGTTAGAATCGAATTATTTCTTTTTCGATTACTTACACTGATCCAATTTATGCTTCGTCTTCCAAGAAAACGAAATCATTATAAACTAGTTTCGGCAGTCTTCCAGTTCAAGTAAAACAAATCAATTTGTTGGCGAAATATACGAAAATTTATGCGATGAAAAAATGACCTGTACTTGATTTGTGTGCTTCGATAGTAATTTTACATCGAATATCTCCTGTTTGATCTCTCGAAAGGCAATAATAATACTGTACAATATTTAATCTAATTTTGAAGCCAAAATGCTAAACGTTCGTAATAATTTAGAAAGTAATTAATCAATTATACGACGCTGACGTGAGGTTGTTTTATTATTGAATAACAAACAAGAACGTAGGATCTCATAATAATGAGTTTTGTACCATGAAAATTTTAATTTTTAGTTACGAAAAATAATTTTCGCATTTAACTCGAATTAAATTATTATTATTTTTACATTTTATCGCGCAAAACTTTTTTTTTCAAAAATTGAGTTAGGTATGCCTATTTTTTACATTTTTGTTTTTAAATTATTTATTCAATGAAAAATTGATAATGTTAAATTTTTCGAGCTATATCTTCTTCGTTTATGTGCTATTATCTCGATTTTTTTTTCATTTTCTTGATTTAGTTACCTATCAATATATCAAATGAGAACATGAAAAATCATTTGATATTGATTTTTACCCTCTCATACGAATTATTTATTTACCATTGACATATAATTCAATAAGTATTGTTACTTGAATTTTCCAACCAATGAAGATATTAGGTATCTATTTAAATTTTATTTTTGTAACCGTTATTTTAGGTATCTCGGCCCAATTTGTTCTTGTTTTTGTTTTTTTCAGTTTTACTATTGACAAATTCTGATACCTAGTACATCTTTTACCTGTGTTTGTATCATCATTGTTTGATGATAATCTTTTCTACTCTGTACTTGCTTACAAAACTAACGAAATATATATAACAAAAATCTATCTGTTGTATCATATTTTATAGTATCTATGTATGTAAATATGGTGACGGAGAATTTGCTAATTATTATTATAAATGTAAATATTTTGGTGTGGTTTGTAATATATTGCAGACACTATCCTCTGCGTATGCAACGCCAATCTACTTGTTACCACCAATTATACCCGAAGAAGACGAATACCCATATCCATATCCCATTAATTAAAAAATGTGTATTCGTATTTTCGTTATGTCTCTGTATTCAGGTTTGTATTTTAAAAAATTTCAAAATTCCAAAGCTTAAAAATTTTTTGTTATGAACGCTTCATTCATCATTGTCCTTTTTTTTTTTTTACTTTCATTATTCATTCGGAAAAACGAATCAGTTGATTTTGTTGTATGGTTCATTTTTAAACCCATGAACGACTTTTCACATCACTCCCATTCTTATGCAAGTGACATGTGTATACTTTTGGTGATGGAAAATCGCTTTTGTACTCCGTTAATTCCGGTTCTGCGGACAATTAACCCTTCATACTCGAATATGCTTGTTTATGGCAGACCAAAATGATATAACTTAACATAGAATTATTCAATGAGTACCTTATGACGTACTTACAGTAATTTCATGCTTGAGAGTAAAACTTTTTCCTAACAAAATTTCACAGTATGTGTCAGAAATTATGATTCTTTTTCATACATTGTTTAGTACTAAAATCAAAAATACTTCGAGAAGTACGTTAAAGGTGGATTTTTTTGCAAAATGCGAGATGAAAAGAGCAAGTGAGGGTTGTCAATTTTCATCGATAAAAAAAACTTTAATTTTTTGTTTTCACAATACGTAACTAACGAGAAACACACAATGGTAATACCCGAACGAACGTCATTTTTAAATCAATTAATAGTAAATAGTTTAACCCAGAGACTTTCGATCGTTCAACATTCTAGTTGGCAACTTGATAACCTCAACAAAAATACTTTTACAGACAATTAGAAGTTGTAATTATTTGTTATAACATGTAATTGCATAGATGCAAATTCAAGTATAATGGTAGCTTATAATTACTCAAGATGAACTACCATAACTTCATATCGAAGTTAATCCTTCTTCAAAATCATCGTTTGTGTGCACGTATTTCTAATTTGTTATTGAACACCTGAACACGAAAAAAAAAAATTCAGCATCGCTTGCACCGTGTTGTGTGCAACGTTATTTTCTGAGACATACTGAATGACAACGCGTAACGCTGTGTTTGTTTTTATATGTGTGATTTTTTTCTTTGAAGTTCAGTTTTCCATTAGTGCATGCTTTTAACACTTTATTTTACAACTTATTTTGCATCATAACGCGAAATTAATTTTACGCGCGGGAACTTAAAATTTCAGCGACATGATAATTTCTACAGACCAGCAGCTCATCCTCATCAACCGCATTATTACGTTCCACACCACCATCCTCAGGGTGGTATTCCATTAGCTAAACCACCGCCGACACCTAATGAAAATGGAATACTATCAACGATTACATCCGGTTTCAATAATTTAGTTAATAATATATTTGGTTAATTTTCTGGCTCATAAGCCAACGAAACAGTATGTTCTCATTCCTATAATTATAGTACTTATTAATTTATGCTTCAACGTAAGACCAAATGACGAACAATAAAATAATTTAGATTATTTTAAAGTACCAAACATGATTTATCGAAGATGGTTACATTTATTGGTAAAGCGTCTGCGAAATGATGGGGTTTAATACTTTCAGTATCTTTGATAGTTTTACGTATTATATATTTTTTTTGTTTTTTCATTAAGTGATTAATTTATTTGAAACATTGTAAATAAATAAAATTTCATTGAAATATTCGACTCAATTTGCTTTCCATATTCTATTTTTATTCGTGTTCAGGTGTCAAAAGCAGAATAGATAGAAAGAATAATGAATACTCCGTAGGTTTTAAAATGTAATCGAAAAACCCAAATTTTATCCGGATGAAAAATGTATTCCATTATTAAAAATAAATATTATTCTATAAAAATAGTTTTAATATAATTCGATTCACAAAAATTAAAGAAAATTACATTTACCACGATCTAATTCATCGACTCATCATTGTTATCTTCGATCTTATTTCTCGCAATGTGAAATGCTGCTATTAAAGAACTTAACTGGAATTTCTCATTTGTTCCGCCCGACAATCGATATTCAATGTCGGATAATTTAGTCAACAATTCCATCAATGTTTCAGAAGGTAATTCGACTATAGAAATTAACATAGAATTAGAGCAGAAAATTCATGAAAAACAAAAATGAAATAAAGAAAACTAACTTTTATGTAAAAAGGTATGTACTTCGGTAAGTATATCTTGCAAGGCTAAACCTTTTTCAACTTTCAATTTTTGAATTCCTGTAATTTTCTACGGTTAATACATACAACTCGATAGGCCAGTCAACATGCTATTTTTATAAAAGTACTTACGATTATACGTAGAGATAAAATCATCATTAAGCAACCATTTCAAAATATTAGTTATATCTGCTTTTAGAGGATGTCCAACACAAGTATACACAGCTTCTTCGTTGATGGTTGTAAATGCAGTAGAAGAACTTTGTAAAATGTTTAAAACTTTACGCATATCTCCCTGTGATAAATCGATTAACGCTTGTTTACCATCATCGGTTACTTCCAATCTGAAATTTGAATAATATTCACGAGTGAGTACAATTATAGCAAAAAAAAAAAATTAAAAAGCTATTGAAAAAATTTCACACTTTTCCTGGTCAACCACGTGATTCAGTCGGGGTAATATTTGTTCCGGTGATAAAGGTCCGAATCTAAAACGAGTGCATCTTGATTGCAAAGCCGGAATAATCTTACTTAAATAATTACAAATTAGGCAAAATCTCACATTTTCAGTAAATTTCTCGATAACTGCAGGGATAAACAAACATTGAATTACATTCATAACGTGTGGTGAATTTTGAAAATTTTTTAGAAGTATTTACTAACTTCTTCGTAAAGCATTTTGTGCATCGTTGGTCATGGCATCAGCTTCGTCTAGGATTATCAATTTGAAGCCTGATTTGAAAATGGTACGAGTTGATGCGAAATTCAATATCGGACCACGTACTATATTTATACCTCGATCATCCGAAGCATTAAGTTCCAACACCTATCACCATATATTTCAAAATTGAAATCAATCTTTTGTACAAAAGTTGATATCACACGCAAGAAATTCAAATTGTATCACCATCGAACGAAACTGTCCAGGTTGATACAGCCTGCGAGCACACGCTAAAATGGCGCTAGTTTTTCCAGTACCAGGTGGTCCATATAATAGCAGGTGAGGTAATTGATTTTCATCGATGAATTTTGTAACTGGAATTGTGAGAAAAGAGAGTGATGAAAATTAAAACCAACAAAAAAGTATGGTATCATCAAGATTATTTCAAACGTTCTACGGTTGATAAAAAATATTGAATGCATGTAACCACACATTTTCTATAATTGAATAACCCAATCACATTTTTAAAAAACGAGTTAAACAACAGTTCGACAAATAATGACTAGCAAGGATAATGACCACAACAAACTCATGGAAAAGAAATTATAGGAATGATATGATGGCGTTATTTTAGAGATCAACAATGCTTAGTCATTAAATCATTTTAATTACTTGTTCTTATGATATCCTCGTGAGAAATCAAATCTTGAAGAGTACTGGGCCGATATTTTTCCACCCTGAAGTTGATAATTGGTCAAATATGAGAAGAAATACGACCAAAATCGATTAATACAAGATGATGAGACTTACCAGGGCAAGTTCGGATTCTCCGATATCATGTTGAGATTGCACACAATTGATACAAACGAAACTCAATAATATTATAAAGAAATCATCAATTCAATAGTAACAAAAATTTCATAATTAGACGAAAATCCTGATGGTGTTTCGTATAAAAATTAAAAACTGAAAAAATGGAAACCAATGAAGCACTGAAGCGGGAAAGTTTCTTGAACCTCTGATAACGTTGTTTCACCAGTGTTGCACCACCTGCATGCATGTAAGATCGTGACTTGAAAAATTTTCCTTTTTTTTCTCGCAATCAATTCTGGTTTTGGTTTTGTTATTTATAACAAGTAACTAGTGACTGTTTATTTGAAAACATTTCAAGTTTGAGAAGTAATAATATGATAAAGACGATTGTTTTTAACTTTGAAGTTTTCAATGGGAATAAATAATGCTAAAAGGATTGCACTGGTAACAATGTTTTCTAAATTATTCGTAAATTTAACTTTACGAATACGAGCACGTTGAGTAAGAATGCAAGACATGAAGACTTGGAAGACAATAAGGAATTTCTAGCAAAAAATTTGAAATTTCGAATATTGAAAATTTGCTGATCTGCTTTTCTCGAGAAATTTGTTTTACTCTTGTCTCTGACTTTTCTTCAACAGTTGTGTAATTAATGCTTAATTAGAAATTAGCTGTAGGAATGAGATGATTAGAACTAGAAGTATCGAAAAAGATCACATCGGGAAAAATTGTTCATTCCATTAGTTTCATAATGAATGTCTCTCAGTGCCTATCGACACCTAGAATTACTTAAAATCTCTCGACGGTTAATGAAAATACAATAATTATAAATTTTTTTATTAAAAACAATATACTTTACAAACGATCAGATATCTTATTTGCTACATTATGTAACTGACCATACACTTTAGAAGGAGGACTACCTAAAATTAAATTACAAATATCTCTCATTGCAACTTGAATATTTTGAAATGAACCTAAAATATGAATTTTTGAATCAGCGAGCACTATTCTGGTCTTGGTAACATTCTCGATGGTAAATTTGGTCCGTCCTCCTTTGCCAGCTAATCGTCCAATAGCCCGCGATAAATGCTGATTTTTCAACGTTTTTACATCTTTAATTTCAAATGATTCGATAAATAAGCTTTCTAGTCTCAACAGAGCCAATGCATCTTCTACATCAAATCCCAGAATAAAAGCACGAACAAAATCAGCGCCTTTTTGAAGATTCGCATCGTCCTTTTCATCGGAATCCGGTCGTAGTTCGACACAACGCGATTTAATATTGAATCTTATTTGTAATTTCAAGTGTTCCACGATCGGTGCAACAATCTTGACCCAATTCTCCCTGAGTGGGGTGTACCTGTGCGACGGCACCACAATTTTTCTGATTTCCTTGTTTTCTTTCGATTTCTTCTTGATTATCTTTGGAGTCTTCACTGGTACAAATTTTTTTTTATACCTCTTGCCGGTTTCGGTCACAATACCACTTTTTAAACTTTCCATTGTTCAATGGTTGCACTTCACATATGAAATTTCATTAATAAAAGTAAAAAGTTGAAACTTTTCAAAAGAGAATAGAGAGATTTTGAATTTTAAAATACTCAATTTTTATCAATATATTTTTTTTGCGTTGTCAACGAATTCCACTTATGTAGCATTTTATTCGGTAAAAACCAACTGTAATTGTAAATGTTGTAAAGAGTTGTAAAAAACTTGTTGAAATAACGTAATTTTCATGTAATTACTTTTTTTCTAGATTGAGTACTATGAAGTACAGTTGACAAGTTGACTGCGGTTGTGCGGATTGCGGTATGATTAACGCGCATATCTCGTTGCGCAGTATTGGCACAACTATGCAATCGAGTGCGAACAAGATCCTGCATTTTCATATCAAAATGGTAAATGAAATGGCCGTCTGAAATTATTAGTTGAAGTTTAATTTTTATTTTAATTATTAGTATTATTGCATGTGTGTTAACTGTCACTATTTATTTGTTCAGTTATGTTCGTAGAATTGTAATGATTGTGATGCAATAGAAGAAAGAAGCTTACGTGGGTGTTTTTTTTGCAATAATTGCTGTTAAAAGGTGAGGGTTTGGTTATTAATGATCACCTGATTGCATTTGATTTAGTTACTTTCGAATGGTTTGCTGAAATATTTGAATTTTCGTCCGATCTTTAGAATGATTTTCTTTTGTACATCAATTCTCCCGCAGTTGGCACTTTTCCTCCATTGATTCCATTTAATGATGTACAGATTTTATTATTACGTCGATTGATTATTTTATGAACGCTCTGAAGTGTTAATGTTTTTGTTTCAGTAATTCATCATGTATAATGGAATAGGACTTCCAACACCACGCGGCTCAGGAACAAATGGTTATGTTCAAAGAAATCTAGCCACTTCGTATAGAGCGAAAGATAAAAACACTTTTAAAAATGAAGTCAACACACCGGCGCTTAAAAAACCCAATACAGAAATCATAGAACATGACCGGAAACGTAAAGTAGAAATAAAATGCTTGGAATTCGAACAAATGTTGGAAGATCAAGGGTAACCATATTATTTATGATACTTAGTTTAGTTATTTATTATATTAATGGTTATATTGTCCTCGTTAGATATTCCAAAGAAGATATTACCGAAAGAGTGTCAGAATATCGTAATAGTCAACTGAATGAAATTAGCAGCAAATCTGAACAACGAGACGAACACGGACGTGTAATGTAAGATTTACTTTTTTTTTTAATTTATTATACGTAGGATTTGAAAGTTAATCTTCATTATGACATTTCTTGAATGAAAAAAAAAAATGTAATATTTATTTGCCATATTTGATAAAATAATTTCTCCGGTCAAGTATGTTCTATGGTCGAAGGGTTGCTCTCGTACATTACCATAAACTGTAAAATCTTTCATTCCACCTTATACTTAACGTAACTGGCGTTAAATAAACATCGAAAAATATGGCGAAAACAGATTTTCGTACTGTTTCAAGGTTTTGTTTTTCCTTCTACGCGATGTATTAATATTTTAACTATTAGCTCACTACGCGAACGTAACATCGTTTTTATGCGCTCATTTTGCACCTGAAACTTCAATAAATTGCGATACGTATTCGGTATTGAAATATGTTCTTCGTCAGCAGGCATTAGGTTCTTTTTTCTTTTATAAACGCCGAATATACTAGTACTTACATATTACTTGATTTTATGCGGTAGTGCTTATTACTGCCATTTAATTGGATTCGTTTGAGGAAATATGTTCAATAAAAGGATTTCGTTTCAGTGGAAATTAAATAAGTAAGATTGTCGTCGATTTTTCTACTTTCTTCTTATTCCATGTAATGCTTCTTAACTGAATGTCAATACTCGAAGAAAATTAAAGCAAGGTGTACAACGTATTTTTGCCACGTTTGTTTTTTCCATTCTTTTTTAATTTTTATGTGGTGCAGTGTTACACTAAAATACGTAATTAGAATTTTTTCATTTTCGTCGGAACGTCCTATTTAATGGCTTACGTAAGACATTTATTAACCCATTAATATCGTATTCGTGTCATTCTTTTCAGTGTAGGTACGTGTTTTGAGTTGAACCATGGTTGAGTGTATTTTACGTATATACGAGTCATTTTCTTTTTCTGTACCTTTTGATAAAGTGCATATTTATAAAATCATGCACATATTTTCATTTTTTTTTTTTTGCCAAAAATTTTCGTCATTTTTTAAAAATTAATACGCGTGATTTTTATCGAATATGTGCGTGTAGATATCGATAATGCATTACGCAATTACGAATATTTGTACAGGTACATCAGTTGAGTGTCAGATGAAAATCGGATTTTGCTACACACGGTGATATCGATCTGTGGGTGGTATATGCGCGCGCATTCATTTACTATTTTTATTATTTTCGTATGGAACAAAAGGGGTGATTTTTCGGTCCACATTGCGCGTCGAAATAAAGCAATTTTACAAGTCGAAGGAAAATTAATTTTTGCGTAAATAAATGTAATTTTCTATTCATATAATGTCTTTGAAATATTATTCATCTTTTTTTCAATTTTTTCATCGTAGAATTATGTAGGCTATTTATTCTCGAGAGGAGAAAATTGAGAAAGATGTAAATGTATTAATTATATTTGTGATGAAATTCCACACGTATATCACGAATAAGCCATTTTGTTGAAGTGTTGGAAAAATAAGAAATTGCGTAAATAAGAAAAATAAGGAAATTTGAATTGCTGGTTTCTGTAGGTCGATGTGTATCCTCCCAAAAGCGTCCGTTCGTAAAACAAGATTTTCATCGCGTCTCTTCCTCTTTGCTGATCCCATTGAAAACAGAGACGCGAGAAGAGAGATATAACCCGATAGTTTTCCGCGACGATGCTTCGGTCCTTCAGTCGATCGATGGCTAAAATCGTATACGTTTAAATTATTATTTTGGGCCGTATTGTGAATTGTAATTACTCGCGAAACGCTATTCAGTAAATATTCAAGATGTCAATCGTCGTTGAATGTAATCTACGTCATGAAATGTTGAATGTGTCAAATGATTTAGAAATATGGCGAGTCGTAAATATACCAAAAAGTATTCTAAATTTTTAATTCATAACGATGTAACGTAGATAAAATTTGTGATTTTATTACGAAGTCTTCCATTTTTTTTTTTTTTTTAATTTTAATTATGTTTATTAATAACTTAGTCTTCCTTTATAATTGTGATAAATCGAGTTTTTCATTCAATTCTTCGTCTTCCATATAGTTTTAAGAATTTATAGAAAATGCGTCACGCACAAGATACGTCTAAATATTCGGATAATTCAGGCTTTCGTCGAATCCTTCATAAAGCCATATCTTCCATGAATATTCCTCGTAGTACAGGTGATCAGAAAGATATCTCTTCCAGATTTATACCAAATCCACGTAATAATAATAACGTAGGAGTTACTAAATGCGAAAAAACAGTTAAAAAAAAGAGAAAAAGACGTCGTAAACGTCGTTTACCGCAAATGCATCCGTATAATTATTGTAACCAAACTGTAATCTGCTGTAATTGTCAACAATACATGACAAATTCTCATATCATACTTCCTACCGGTGTTGATACTCTTCCTTTAACTAATTTTAAAATGTGCTTGGTTGGTGGCTCAAATGAAACGAACCGCAAACCTACTATTAAGTCTTTAGTTCGGTGAGTGCATGCAAAATAATCGTAGTAATAATACCTAAGCTTACTTTATTTTGCATCTATCGTTTAATTAAATAAATCATTATTTGCTGATTGTAGAGTAAAAGAGACGCATGAGATAGCCGAAGCTCAGCAGCGTAAAAATGAAAAATTAAGGCAAGCTTTCGGTATATCAGAGTATTTTATCGAAGGCAGCAGTTTCGATCCAGAAAGGCATTCTAAAGAAGCTGCAGCTAAGGCAGCTCTAGAGGCGACTAAAAAATATGCTTTGATTCCGTCGCCTCCACCATCCAGTGAAAATGAAGAGACCGAGAAGGTAGAAAAACAAGCCGAAGCGTCACCTAAATCCAAGAAACATAGCAGGTGAAAATTTTTCAATGTAAAACCTACGAATTATTAAATTGGGAGCTACGAAAGGTTAAATTTTGAAAATTCCAGCATAATGTGAATGTAGCCCATTATTTTTAATTTTTGGTTAGCTGTTTCTCTTCAAATTTTTTCTTTTGATGAAAATTTGTTTCAAATTTAAGGACGAAAAAATTTTGTTATCACAATTTTCTCGTACCTTTTAATTTCCAAAAAGACGTCTACTAAATTTAAGATGTAAACCGAGTTCGTTGATTTTTCTAACGTGTATTATGTTTACGACTTGGTTCGAGTCTATTTCATTGTACTGATGCTTTGTATTTTTCATTACAGAAAATCATCTTCAACTTCAGACGAAGTAAAAAAGAAAAAGAAGAAAAAACATAAAAAAAGGTATGAATTCTCGCCTGACTGACTCTTTATAACGTGTATTTTGAAACAGTAGGTTGCATTTGAAAACTATTTTAATAAAAAGAAAGAAAATGCGAACGATACTGAAAAATATCAAATGTTTTTAGTGATTAATGTATTAATAACGAAATGAAACGGTCAAAAGTTCCAATTTTTCTTTTTTTTTTCTGTAACAAAACGAAAAAAGAAATAATAAAAATAAAAGGTGATTTAAAACATGAGTAAGAAAGAAACACCGATAAAAATTTATATCTATCTGATTGATTCATCAATCGTTTCTGTTTCTAGTAGTACGTTTATTGGGATTTAATCTGTGGTAAGTGTAAACCAACCTTTTTAGAATAATCTAAATTCTAGACGATTTGGTTGAGAAAATGTTTCGTAATAATGTGAAGGATGTTTCGTAATTTGTTATTGTTGTTGTTGTTGTTGCTGTTGTATTTTTTTTTTCAATTTCTATCTTACGTACATTGGGTCGTATTATGTGTTGATTTTGCAGGATTTACGCGCGGATATGGTTTGGTAATTTCTTTTTTAACTATATCGATTTTGTTCGTAACGAATTAGTTTTTATATTACAAATAAGTCATTTTCTAACTAAAAGATGTTTTTTCCTTTTAAAATAAAACTACGATGTTAGAAGATGATGGAAAAATATTATGTATTGGAATTTTGCATTACGTAAATTTCGAATATACGTTTGGATTTGATAATTCGCGTAGAATGTGCACCTTATATTTTATTATTCTAGAAAATATTTTTTGTTTTTCTCGAATTTCAAAAATTAATACGAAATCGTTATTTTTTTCTTTTGCGCAGATCACGAAGTACATCGTTAACGAAAGAAGAAAAGCATCGCAAGAAATCGTCGTCGAAGCACGATAAGAAAAAGAACAAACAGGACTCGTCACCTTCGCGTTCGAAATCGAAGAAGAATAAAAAAGATCGAGACGACGTTTCGCCGTCAGAAGATGCGCACAAGTCGAAGAAAAAGAAGAAAGACGAATCATATTCTGAATCAAAACGCGATAAAGAATCATCGTCACGTAGCAAACAACGTAGTAAAGATGACTCGGAAAAGAAACACAAACGAAAAGATCAATCACCAGATGATTACGATCGTAGCTCTTCTCATCGTCGAAGTAAGCGCGACGTTTCAACAGAACATAGTCGATCTCGTAAACGAAATCGTTCACCCAGTGTCGATAATCGACGATACGATAAAGACGCTTCGCCCGAAGAAAGTCGAGCTGCGACTCGTAAACGACGCGGTTCACCTACGGTCGAAAATCATCGTTACGAAAGAGATAACACACCAGCAGAGGAGAGTAGATCTCGTAAAAGACATCGTTCTCCCAGTATGGGAAATCGTCGCTTCGAGAAACGTGCTTCACCCGAAAACAGTAGAGTCCGTAAACGACGTGATTCTACCAGCGTTGAATATCGTCATTATGATAAAGAAAACGGTGACGTGAAAAAGAAATCTCCTGCGAGACGGCATAAAAATCGTCGCAGTGCATCGAAAGACAATTCTCCGGAACCTGCGCGTCGATCGTCTCCAATAAAAAGACGCCGTTCGCCGTCTGTAGAATCGTACGCCGAAAGAAAACGCCGTCGATCTTCTTCTTCACTCGATTTACAACGAAATAAAGATAGAGATAGGTACCATAAGTCTTATAAATCAGATCAAACGAAAAAATCGCGTAAACGCGATTCTTCCAGCGAAACTAGTCGAAGATCGTATTCGCCCAAGGCTTCTAAAGAAACATGCCGAGTAAAATCTGTCGTTTTGACCGCCTCCAAAAAGACGAAACCTGATACGAAAGAAAAAAGTATAAGAAATTCTATCAGCAGTGACGAAGCTGACGTTGATAAATCGTCGAAATATTCGACCAAAGATTCGCGCAGTAAAAAAGATAAATTTGACGATCGCGCCACAGATAGCGATAAAAAATTTAAAAAAACTTCTTCCGAAAATAACCAACGTAGTAGTAATAAGTCGACGAAAAAACCAGTCAGATTGGAAGATAAACTCAGTATCAGATATTCGGCTGAAAGCTCTAGCGAAGAAGAAAACTACCTGAAAAATACTAAAGCTGATGACTCGAAATCCAAATCGTTCGACAAGTACAGTAAAATTAAAGAACTCAGTTCCACATCGGGTCTTGACAGAAGAAAACCGGCTACCGTTGAAGAACAGAATAAGAGAGACGATACTAATAGCAATACCAGCGGTAGCAGTAGTAACCAGAACAATTCAAAATCTTCGATTCGACAAAGCGATAACGGCAATGCGAAAAATGATAAAATAAGTCGCGAAAATAGTTCTTCTTCGTCATTGAGCTATTCACCAATGGAAAAATACCCCGATAGGTATTCAGATATATTAAACGATAAGAAAGTATCATCGAAGAGTAACGATAAACAGTCATCTTCGAGTACGGCGAATCAATCTACCTCTCAGACCGAATGGACGAGTAAATCGAAAGACGAAAGACTCAGAAAAGAGACGGAATTTTTGAATAAATTCAAATCCACCGTCGCCGACAAAAACAAAGATACGGATAAACCTTCGTCACCTAAAAAATCGTCTTCAACGACTACCGCTGATAAAAGTGATAAATCATCTCATAACTTTGTTTCTAACGTGTTACCTGTTTCATTAAACGACGTTCCTTTACCACCGGATGAAGCGCCAGCTCCTGTTCCAGTCCCACCTACAACGTCGGCCAAGTCCAAAATTCCTGTCGCCGTCAACCAAGTGACCATTAAAGAAGAAAATATCAAAAAAGAAGGTATTAAAAGTTCGACTAGCGAAAATACTAATAGTGATCAAGTCGCTGATTCCAAATCACGAGTTGTTAATGGAAATGATAAATCCAAATCTCGTTCCGGCAATTTGAAGATCGATGAGAATACAATAGCTACACTCAGAAGCCTAATGGCAGCTAATATTAAACTATCCAAAGGTTGGCATAAAAGACGCTCTAGTTCCAGTTCGTCGGATAGCGATAGTTCATCATCTTCAGATTCTAGTCGAAGGTGAGTTGCAGATAACTGATTTTGTAGAAATTTGTCGGAATTTTGATCATCTTATGTGTAGAAATTTCTTTAATTCGTGTTTTATTCTGAAAAAGTTCGATTTTTCCTAAATTCTTGGAATTCTCTAAATATTAATTCTTGTCTTGAAAATTGAATAATATGATGAGGGGAATTGCTTGTAATATTGATAATCTATTTTGAATGTTTTGTATTATGTGTGTGACATTTGTGTTTTTTGTTATAACGAACAGTTCCAGATCGAGCAGCTCGTCCTCTTCTAGTAGCGATTCGGATGATGATAAGTCACGTAGTCGTAGCTCTCGTCGAAGTCACCGTTCCAGATCCGGTTCCGATGATTCGTTCAAATCGCGATCGTATTCTTCTTCAGATTCGAGTCGATCGCGTTCTAGATCCGATAGTCGTAGTCGTAAAAGGCATAAAAAATCTCGTAGCGGATCGGACAGTGATAGCGATTCCGATAGTTATACAAGCCGCACCAGTCGCTCAAGGTCTTTTTCCATACCGAGACGTAAAGGTTCGCCGAGTTTTCTAGAAAGAAGACGCATCACTAGGTAATGTTTCTCTTTCCAGCGTCTCATATGTCTTAAGATCACTGAAGGATTGTAGAAATTTGAGTTTTAAAATTAATTTTAGTACCTGTGTGTTCCAAGTAAACGAGAACCGTATTCACTTTTACAGGGAAAAAAAAAACACGAATGCAGTATATTTGTAGAGAGATTGTGTAAACGTTATGATTTTTATTTTTTTATTTAAAATTTTTTTTTCTGGTTTATCCACACTGCGTTTTTCAGATAAAAAAGTGAATTATTTTGCGCAATAGAGTTTTGTATTTGAAATATAGCTTTTTTCATTTTATACCCTTATATATATTCCGCTTGTTTTTTATTTTCGCTTGGTAGATATTTTCATTGCTTTATTTTACAGCAGAAAACGTACGAGAAGCTATTCATCTTCTTCAACTACATCCTCGTCATCATCGTCGTCGGATAGTTCATCGGCATCATCAGGTTATCGTCGGTGAAATAATTTTGTACTGTGTACAAATTTTACGACAAAAAAATTGTGAACTTTAATTTATTTTTGTCACGTGTATTTTTTTTTTATCAGGATTATTTCATGATCGTAATTATTGTATAAATGATATTTTATTACTTTTATTTCTTCTTAAGTGAAAAATTTTCTCTAAGAATATTCGAATAATATTTTTCGATTTTTTATTAATTGCTATCTTAAAATAGTATTTTTGATTAGTGAACGATTTTCAGAACTCGTTTTGAAACTTTATTTATTCGAAACGAGTACACATGTAAAATATCGGGCTTCTCAAATATAGATTGTAATTCGTATGTATTTGAATTTGATTTCTCTTTTCTTTGTTTCTTCATGAAGAATGGTGTGAATTTGAAGAACGTTTTGATGAGATTTTTAAAAGTAAGTTTTTATCGCTTTTTTGATATGTATTTTCTGACGCCCTATTATTGTAGCTAGCATTTTATGTATTTTTTCGCACTTTTTGTTTTCTTGCATGTAATTATTCGCAAATTTTACAGCTTTTGTATAATTTTTTGCTTGGTATAAATATAAATATATTTTTTTTTTCAATATCAATGATACAGGTTTGTTCAACTCTATTAACATTGTGTATAACGCTGAATTTTGTCAATTGTAGTCCAGTCCGTTCAATTTGAAAAAGACCCTTGCTTATCAGTAAACAATGCTTGTTAACCAATAGGATGTCTTAAAAATCAATTTTAAGACATCCTATTGGATGAAATCATTTGCTTACAAATTATTCGGGACTTTTTTTTAAATTGAAAGAATTATAAAGTTTTCGTATTTTTTACTAATTTAGTGTTCTACATAATTATTTGCGACTTATAGCTTCTACTAGATAACGGTTTTGGGTGGTTTATCTCTAATATTCGGGTTCGGTGGATAGTTAAATTTATTACCAATGATTGGTTTTGTGTCAATACTTAACCGCTATTAATTTTGATCAAACTGTTAAAACAAGGTTATTTTATTCTTGCCGAGTAAATTAAAATTTACTTATATTATTTATCGCATGATTTCAGTGCTAGGAAACGACCGGTACCTTATGAAAGTTCCTGGAAATCTTATTCGGGCAGTGAATCATGTTCAGGATCTTCGTCCCCATCGATCTCTTCAATATCGCGAAATTCACGAAAAAGCTGGACCGGAACGAAAAGACGTTCATCTTCGTTTAGTTCTCCATCTTCCGTTTGTCGATCTCCTTTGCCTTCGCCCTCTGTTCAAGAAGAGTATTAAACATTAGAGCAATTTTTTTTGTAATTTTTCACGTTAAAGTGCACCTAATTCATTTGTTTTCTAGTCACTTGTTTTAGTAATATTTCAATATTTTTAATTTTGGCGACATTTCATATTATTTTCAAAAATAGATCTAGCTTCATGAGTATTTTTGACTAAGTACCTTAGAAAACGTCGTTAATTCATTTGGGTTTGTTTGAATTACGAACCAACTTCATGTTGTTTTTAAAATTTAAGCGTTCAATGTAAATATTTTTAATGTAATTAGTGTGCTATTTTTATTTATTGTTTTATTGTTGATTTTATTCGTAATTTTTTCATGTTGGTAGTTGAAAGAAAATTAAAAAAAAAAAATTATCTAGTCATTTGAAAAATAATTATCGTGAAACTAAATATTGATACCAAGATTCGTCGCAGTATTACATTTGATTTTTATTTAATTTTTTTCTTCTATTTACTTAATGTTATCTCCATGCGCTAGAAAATTGATCTTGAAACATTTTTCAAGTTCAGAAATGAAATTGTATTATGGATTATTATTATAGATCTAATTTTTTTTTTTGAAGGTTTGAAATAGCCCACCTTTCATGTTTGCTTGTTCACATATTTGAGTCATTTGAATATTTCATTTTTACTTATATGCTTCTATTTTATTTATTTATTTTTTTTCATTTCTAGTCACATACATTGTTTATTTTTCATGTTGAGTTGGCAATGTGATAGACGAGTGCATTATTATTTTTAAGTTTTTATTTTTCATTTGAAATCCATTCTAGTCACTTTTTTTTAACCAGCATTTTTATTCACTTTTTTAAACGTTAATTGCCAAGTACTTTTTTAGCATTTTTTTTAAAGTTCAACACTCCTCATGAAAACGATACTGTCATTTTGTACCATTTTTCATGTACTTACGTTAAAAACTGTCTTTATGGAAAGCAATTTAATTTGAGCTTTTTAAAAACCGTGACAGCAAATTTCGTAACAGTTTTATTTTTGCCCAACTGCTGTGGTTTTGCTATTCGGCTTTTTTTATTCGTCAATGAATTATGAATTCTTCTTTTTTTTGGTGTGTAAATTTCTTACCTACTGGATTTGTTACAAATTAATGAAATTATACCAGATTTGAATTGTAGAAGTTACATTTTACAACATACTTCTATTTTAAAAAAATAATATAATGACGTATATCTTGTGAAAACTTTTGATGAGTTTTTAATTTAGGTAGTTGATACGTACGTAGTGTAATTTCGAAGAAATAAAGAATTATTGTTCTCCATTTATTTTTATTTTTTTGTGAAATTCTTCAGAAGTAGAAATAGTCTTGAAACAAAAAATTCTACATAAACATTTCATTCAGTTCATTCGTAAAGTCATTGATTTTCGACTGGATTTTCTTGATTTATAATAAATCAAATTTTAGAACAGAATTCAAACAAGAAAGAAGTTACAAGTTAGTCCTAACTTTGATAGCAGGAAATATTTTTTGTTGTTTGCTTTCAGTTTGCTTAAACTTTTAAAGATGGCCATTTCGTACGAGCATATTGCATTAAAAAATATATTTTTACATATACATTATAGGTTCATTGGTTCATTGCCATTACTTGATATAAATAAATATTCTCTTATTCTAGTAAAATTTTCGTAAAATAAAATAAAATAAAAGAAGGATCATAGTTACTGTTGACCGTACTCATCGACACATCGACCACTGGTAATAACCATTTGTAACTGGTAAGAGCTTACAACGACTCTGGCGTCTTTTTTATACAATCCGCTATACATACACAACTTGTTTGAATTACTGGGCTAAGAGTCAAGGCGATTATCGACGTTCCTGAGAATTCATTCTCACGTTATAACGTTATCAGTGTATCATTTTATTCAAATTGAATACATACGCTATAAAACGATAAAAAAATAAAATAAAGTAATGAGACCATTACAGAAATATCGTAATTGTCGCTACAGTTCGTTATGATCATTGAAGCTAATTTTCAATAGAAAAATTCGCCCTCTTCCGTTCCGGAAATCCATGTTTTGGGATCCCCGTCTATCGAGTGAGTTGAATGAATTTTTATCTAAAGATTAATTCATGAATGAGGCCACTAATGTTGTAAAATAATTGTTACATAGATATAATTAATTCGTAGTAGTACCGAAAGAGATAGTCATCTTTACATTTTACTTGCATTATGTCAACTATTATTCAGACTGTAATACTTCTTGATTTCGATACTTTATTTTTGTAAAATCTTCAATCTTTGTTACAAACCAGAACTTTTTAGTTTTTCAAGTAAGAAAGATAGAAATTCACGCGAGTATGGACTCAATCACAGCGCTACGTCGAGAAATTGATGAGTTTTTACTGCATACGAAATTCCATTCGAAAAGAACAAGTTGTTTTTATCTTGTATCTTTTATATTGATGGATATATTCGATATAATTCGATTTAATCTCGAAATTAGAAGAAAAGTAATATATATTATCGAACAAGATAGCTTCATGCCATCTACATGTCAATAGGTCATTTTCTAATGGATATATTTGCTTTCGGAATACCGCCGTATTTGTAATACCCAAGGTAGTACATGTATCTGCTGAACTGGCGTACTTATTTCAATTTTTCGCAAGTAAACTGATTATTACGTGATCTAACCACCGTTTAAATGGTATTGTTACCTTACGAGGAAATAACTATTAAAAAATACGATACCAAAATCACAAGCTGAAAATTCTTTGATACCTAGGAAATTATAGAAGACATGTCACAAGTAAACTCTATTTTCAAAATTCGTGCTTTATTCATTGCGTGTTACTATGTTCCGGAGAATTAGATTATCGTGTATCAAAGTGAGTAAAGTGTTACTTACCGTTAAAATGTTATAAATCGTTAATTTTAGGATTATATAAAGATGACTATAGTACCTACTTATCCGCAAGATAGCTTATAGGTTAATACGATAATTATGATGTTTGAAGTTCTGACCTTCTAACGAAAATCACAGAATATTGGAATTTTTGTGATGATCTATCAATTATTCTTACCATACTACGTAAGTCAACTGATGAAACTTGGTAGATTTCACATTTATTATAGCATCGAAAGGAAATTTTGGCTTTTACATTCGAACTTATCAGCCGTAGAAATTTACCATTTACGAAGGTCGTCGCTAAAATTTATTTGGAATTTAAAATGAATATCATAAATATTATCTTGAAAATATTTCATTTACATATATCTTATGTAAGTTGCCTAAACTCATTAGAATCTACGTTTGAAAATGAGAATAAAATCACTAACATTATATTTAAAAACTAGTTTCAAATGTGAAATACATGACACTTTATAGACGAGTTGAATTTGAATCTTATGTTGGTTGATTTAAAGAATAAACTAATTAAGTACACATGTATAAAAATTTTGATGAAAAAATGTACCAAAGTTGACGAACCAATCACAGTGTTCCATTTTTGGATAACATGTACAAAATGAAGCACAATGATTGGTCCATGAACTTTTTTGCTTGTTTAATTCTTTCAGGTAATCGGGTAGCTTGTGAAGTACGAAATACATAATTATTATTGCATAAAATTAAAATTATTTAGTATTGGTTCGACCCATGAAAAAATTACAAGTTTCGAATAAGTTTATACCTTTGGGAATCCAAAGTTGAGAGTATCATATAACAAGAGTAATTTATGCACGTTGAATAGAGGTTGAGTAATTCACGCGTATTTTAATTTTTCGGAATAATCGAATTATCTAACGTTTCGAAGTTGGACATACCCATTATTTTCGTGGTTTTTAAATTTTTACATTACATTAATCAATTTTACAAAGCCTAGTGGTATGCAGATGTACGTTCTAACCTCTTAAGATATATTTCACGGTAATAAACGTATGTAAATATAAAATTTACAATGACGTTTACGCTCGAGAGTTTTTAATACGCCGGAAATAATCGCGTTGATTTTCACTCGACTGGAAACTCGAGCGAGAATTTTATGGAAAATTTAAACGAAAATTGTTTTTAAAATCAACGTTGCTACCTATTTTCAAGTTTACGTGTACTTCTACCATTTGTAATGTAGCGATAGTTTGCTACGACCAGCAACGACAATTATTTTTAAAAAGAAAAACTTACCTACGCATGGGAAAATACTTACTAACGATTAATCAAATTTTTACAGTAGAGAAAATTTCAGATAAATGTTGTTGTCAATTTCGTGTAATCAATAAGTACGTTACCACTCTTGAACTCTGTGTATCAATATACCCGTAAAAAAAAAAACTTGCGAGCGAGAGTATTATGAATTGATATGATATCGTGTCTGCAGAGCAAGAGTTTTTAAAAAAAAAAAAAAAATATTCGGTAATTTGTTTTCTTAGCAGGCATTCCTCTTTTTTATTCTACAAAGATACCATCATCTAACGAGTATAAAAGACGGTGAAATTTATGACGTGGCTTTTTTTTACTCTTCTGTATTTCATTATTGCCCATTTGTCTTGCGTTTTTCTTTTGCCGGTTAATGTAGCGTGTTGGTATTCTTCCTTCTAATACTTTTCGTTGGCATTTCAACTTTACTCGGATTAAAAATTTTAACGGATATCGTTCAAACTGCAGTAATAATAATAATAATAATGTTACAAGTATATCTAAGCGAACAAAGGTTGCCGAAATCACTTGAAACGCGCAGATTTTAGGTACTTTAGTTGGCCGAAAATGGTCTAACGCGTTCTATATTTGTATAGAAATGATACCATTTTTTATTTTTTTAACGTATCGCTGCAATTACGTGTTTCGCAAATGCTTCCAAGTTGTCGTTGTTATTTGATGAATTATCTTCGTTTTTTTGTACAAATGAAAAGTTTACTACACGATTATATATTTATTTTTGGAAAAGTAAATTCGTAAGCGACGACAGAAATTAAATTACAACTGTGGAAGAACAGTTTTTTTTTCATACATTGTACGTAATTTCGTTGAAAAATGTATTACGAGACTATTAATTCGACGATATTGTTGCTTACTTATCCACAAAATATAGCTTAATCGTTTTAGATTGAATTTATCTAGCCAGAAGATTCAATTTACTATACACATACGTGTACTACAACAATACATCATTTACTGCGAGAAAAAAATCAGTAGCCCAAGTTTTTATAATTGAAGTTAGCATGAAACATTTTTTTTTTCAATTCCAGTTGATTAAACTGATATAATAAAAAGTTACAACAGATGAAAAATTTACATCGGTGTAAGTTATCCAATGTTATGATCTTCTGCTGATGATTCGCGTTTTACTAAATTTTATGAACGTTTTACTACATGCGTAATATTGAGCTAGTAGTATACGTGCTGATAAATTTGTTATAGATATGTCGAAATGAAAATGAAAAATTGCTGGTCTTGAATCGTAATGAAATTTTACCGTAGAGATTTTTGTAGTAATAACCTGAGTCGATTGAAAAAAATGTGTAATGATAAACGAGCAACAATTTGGTTAGAAAAAGGGTAACGCGAACTCTACACAATGATGAACGTAATCAATCATTTGTTACTTGATCGATTTTACGTACGATTACCTTTTTATTTGCGAATGCTAGGTGTGGTAATTGAAAATAAGTTGTTGGGCTATTTCGTATATATTTTATACTGGACGTTAAGCTTTTTAAATGCTACAATATAGTCTTAACAGAGGATGTTTTCTCCATGCTCCGAACGTAGATCTTGCTTATGCGTAGAAATATATTTACTTCAAACTCATGTCTTCAGTTAGGATTCATATTTGGGAGTAATTTATCACGCTAAAAATTTCATTCGTTTCTCGATTTAATTCAAGAAAAAAAACCTATAGACCAATAACCCGAAGTTATAAGCGTATTAATGAATGCAGTAATGAAAAATATAACCGTAGGGTTACGTTTATCAGAACTTTTCTTGTGTTATTTTGTCGAACCGTTATTAAATTTTCGTGTTAGAAGAGACCTATAGTTCGACAGCGCCGCCCAAAGGTTTTTTTTATACGTGGACCGAGTCGCCTCTATTCAAAATCATAGGTGTTGTGATTTTTCATGAGAAAATTCTAATTAAATATACTTATTCTGTTGATTGCATTAAGCGAATAACGCCATTGCTACATTACGTTACGATATCATGCTCAAATAAGTATATTAATGTGTTTGGGTAAACTTAAAATTTAAACATTGTTTTATCAATTGGTTTTGTAAATGTTGACGGATGAATGCGGAGATTAATGTTTTATGAATTTTTGATTATCTTCGTTGTAAATATATAATATTGCGATATATGTGTTGGAAAACTACATTTTTATGTAGTGATTTCTTCCTTACGGTATTACTTGACGATTGGTAATTTTTTCGTTATTCGATTTTGATATCAATTTCTTATCCTTTTTTTTTTTTAGAATTACATAATACCTATCAGTTCTTTATGGATGATCTAAATTCTATCGAATAATTATAGATTGTTAAATTGAAAAAAAAAACAAAGGAAATCGTTAAAACATTTATATCTACTTGGCTACATTTTTACGAATCATTCTTTCGTGTTTTTATTCATTGTCATCTGTTGTCATCTGTTCACATATAAAGGAATAAAAACCAATGTACTATAATCTGTTTTTTATTTAACTTGGTGCTTGAAAAACTGCAAACAAACGCTTATTAGCCGATAGAATGTCTTGATTTGAATATGTGGCCAATACGCATTTATTCACCTTCTCTGAAGTGTCAAGTTGAATGAAACGGACTATCGGTGCGTTTGGATTGCCGAGTAAAATATTCGATTGTAATGATTTTCTTTTATGTGCTTTCGTAATAAAAACTACGGACAAAAAATCCATCGAAATATTTACATCTTTACAAAAAATGAGTTCAGGACTTCACTGACATTAAAAGTAAATATTGACTAACCAATCACATCGCTTTATTCATTATAAGGTCGAGGAAAAACTTTATATAAAATAAAGCGAAATGATTGGTTCATTAATTATATTACAAGGTTACAACATTTCATTCCAAGTTGGGCTTCCGAAATTCTACAGACATGTCATCTTTATATAGTGATTGAAGATTTACTCCTTCTTTATCTTTATCAATTGAAAGTTTCGATATTTGAACACGTTTCGAAATGAACAGTCCTGTCAAGCTGCTTCAAACTCTTTGAGAACGTAGTGTCAAACGCTCAAATTGTAAAAATGAACGGCTAAATTAAACTGTGTTTATGTATAATGGCGAAAAAAGTAACGATAACCATGGAGAAAAGTAAAAAAATTTTGTACTTTACCATAAGATCTGGTAAAATTGTGCAATTTTTTCATTATTATGGACTATGGAGTCTGTAATGATGGATACTATACTTTTGATATAATTTTTACTGAATGTTTCAAAAAGTAAAAAATTTTCTACTTTTTCATAAAGTTTCCGTATAATTTTTTTTCCGTTATGAATTCAGCATTGTTCTCAATTTCGGTATATGTTTCAAAATTTTAACCTGAAATTTTGAGGAAATTGAATTAAGTGAAAAGTTCATTCAGTGTTAATTGATTTTATTTACTTGATTACATTCGATATTTTACAAAATCTGATTAAGAAAGCAACTGTGCTGAAGGTATGATTTCAGGTTTTTACAATGAATGATCTCTCCTCCAGAAGCCAGTGTAGGCAGTTTGATCAAATTATAAGAATCTCAGTAGTGAATCACTGAATAAACTGGATCTATGGATTAAAAGGATTACATCTAAGAGTAATGATTTAAACGATTTTAACAATGAAATTGAAGTAATGCTGTTCTTTTGTTATCACTCATAACACATTAATCTCTTTAAAATCACAAATTCACAACAGCTAATGAAACAAACTACAGGAAAAATAATTTCCAATATTTAAACTTGAGCAATGAAGTTGAATATTTAACCGATGCCCTTTGAATTACTGATACATGTGAAAAAGAATTTTTTTTAGTGTACAGCATGTATTTTCTTTTGCTACGCATTCTGTTTCAAAAACTCAAAAAAAATATTGATTTTGATGCACTATTTAGTTGGTACTTATTTATAATTTCTATATTAGCCAATCAAGAGCGATAATTTCATCTTTTATTTACTTGTACTAACTTTGTTCTTATCTTCGATTAAACTGCTCAAATTATATTTTTGGTGAATTGAATTTAATTTGAGATTCTAGTTCAGAGTCAAGTTTAATGGTTTAACCAAGAGACTTTCGAAATTAAAAAAATTTTTGATAACAACGAGTAACAAAGTTCTATACTGTAAGTATAATTTAGTTTTATTAAGAAGAATTCATTTTGAAAGATTGTTTTCAACCAGTGAAAAACGAGTGTATGAGTTATGTTGATCAAATTTGAATCCGAAATGTAAGCAGATCTCGAAGATTTTTAAAGTTTGAGATTGATAATTAATACATTTTTTATTTTTAGAGGTGAATTATTGAAATTTCAGTTCTGGTTTATATTTTAATCGTGATAAGTTATTGGCAACCAATCAGAAACCGGTATTTCCCTTGTGAACACCAAACTTCATAAATTTAAAATTTGTCTAAATTTTATATTTCAAGTTTTCCATAATTGTTCATCAGATCAGTATGATTTAGGGATAAAATTACTTATTCAAAAGGAATATTGAATTAATTAGCAATAAATATTAAGTATTAATGATTTTTGATTATTTATGAACTTCAATTTTTCTTTGATTTCATTGGTTAATTCAGTAAAATTACATTATTACGAGATCGTTCCCCAAAGACGACGATTAAAATCGAAAAAGTGTGGATAGTTTATAAAAGTCTTGTTATCAGTTTCAAATTTACATTGATTAGAAGAAAAACTAAAACTGAGCAGAAATTTTTTTTCTGTAATAAGTAACGTCAATGTGCCTATATTAGACATGTTATGTCTTGAAATAATTTTTTGGGGAAAAAATAATTGATCCTCATTGGTTGTTTATGAGTACCTATGTTTCTTTTTAACCTTATTTTGTAAAAATTATGAATCAACTAATGAAATGACGAATATGTGTAAGTTTTTATAATAAACTGTATTTTTTTAGCGGGAAAGCTGAAAATGAATAATATAATCAACATTCTGGGCTTTCTTCTATTTACTCTATGTAGTGGATACAGTATGTGTACGTATGTTTACCCAATTGGATTTGAATGTTTTACCTCAATCCTGGCTCAATTTTTCGAAAATTTGAAAAATCATTCAAACTTGATTGGCTAAACATACGCATGCATGTGTATAAATAAAGTAAAGTGAACACACCCTAGAGCCAGATTTTTCAAAAATTCAAATAATCTCTCAAGTCTGATTGGCTAAACATTGGTGAATTACTTATAGTCTGTTCAATTTAAAAGAACTGTAAGAAATTTATAAATAAACAACGTTGGCCAATAGGATGTCTTGAGATTGATTTTTAAGTAATTCGTTTGGTTAACAGGCATGGTTTACTGATAAGCCAAGGCCTTTTAAATTGAACAGACTGTACATTCCTATTGATCCTTATTCGCCTTTTTGGTAGGTTTATTTGAGGATTCTAAAGTTCGATAGAATTAGATGAAATATTTCCTTCTGTATATGTTTCAAAGAGTTCTATATCACATTTTCGTTTGTGCTATCAATGTAGATTTTACATTACTGGTGAATTTATCTTCATAATTTATTTAATCAAAACGATAAACGTTGCATTAATTCTCGTAACGAAACTTCTCAATTATAATTTTAAGAAATTCCAAAATCGACGATTTAAGAAATCCTAAAATCGACGATAGTTTTTGAAAGCGTTCAAATCAAGATTTTGTTTCCGCTTGACGCTGCGAGATAGAAATTCGTTATTTTCATTTACAGTATTGTATGTATTTTTCAATGCTACGTGTATTAATCACAGTAAACAGTGATGATATTTCGTGCTAATTTAATATTATTCCGTTTGTTTTACGGAGGAGCAAGTAATTACGATGAAGTTAGAGCAAACGATGCAAGTTGCTATAAAAAAAATCAAGTCTTTTTGGTTCGATGATTTATGTTGTTCATATTCTTCGTAGAAGAAGGCTTGTAGCGTCAATTATATCATCACAGTGTAGTGCATGCTGAATTCTATTTCTTGTTAATTTTTATACCTGAGGCTCCCATTAAGCTGTTTCATCATTTGGGGAAAAAAATCGAGAGAGATTTGAGGAGAAGTAACTGTTGGTAGAATACCTTTGAATATTCATACAATCAAATTTGACGGGTTCCAAAAAAAAGTAGGAAAAAATAAAATTTTATGATTGAAAAAATATGTGTACTTTGCATATTAAAATTTCTCCTGTATTATGAAGCGCGATACCTTACGTAGCTTTTGCTACTTATATTTAAAAATAAAATTTTAATACATATCTGGAAGATTTTTGTACCTAATAAAATAATGTACGTTTTCGGTAGTAGACAGCAGGTACTTTTTATTTACTGAGATGTTTTCTTTATGCGGATGTTAGTGCGAAATACGAATGAATTTCTGAATATGTGATACGTGAATGTATCTTATTTCTCAGTACATTTACACGCCGTAATTTTTGTGTACGAGCTTGGATTTCTTTATAGGATATTTGTTTTTCAAAATATACGATCGTTTTTGGTATGTTTGAAAGGTACGAATGTGTAGTAGACTATTCATACAAATAGGCTTATAAAGCGAATGGTTTTCCAACAAAACGCCGCTTACATATTTCCAACGAAAAAAAAGATACTGTATCACGAAAGACACGAAATCTCATTCGTTGTATTTTTCATGGTTTAGGTACTTTTTTTGTTGTCAAATCTTGCGTAGATTCCTCCACCGTTTGGTTCCCCTTCTTTATGACCATCAGTGGCAGTTTTGGCCTTTCTGCCAGTATCTCTTCTTTCACTGACAATTGTTGCGTTCGCGCGTGTCTTTATCGAAGACGTTCTTGCGAGGATTTAGTTCGGTTAATGAAAATTATTTTCGTCTATAGTTTCGTAAATTAAATAATACTAAACTTCTCGTGCTTGAAATTTAATCGTGTTGAGGGTTGTTGACCGTGCGTTAATCATGATGTGATATGTGACAGAAGATAATTTTTCGTGATACTAATCTCACGAAATTTATAATTTTCAACGTGATTAATTAAGTTCGGATTTTATTTTTCGAAGTTAGTATTGGTCGAAATGGTGTACTTATACGAGTATGAACGATTAATTTAGCTCTATCGTTGAATATTTTAAAAAGCGTTCTCATCAATCTCTTTGTAACGAAATAATTCGACTTGTTATCGGAATGACGAATGAGTGTGTAGAAAGTAATGCTGAATCATAATCCTGAAATTTATTTTCGGATGAATTTAAATTGTATACTTACGAGTTAAGCTAGCTTACTTGTGAGAAAATTCACGACGATGATTCTATTACGATAAGAAAACTAACAAAAAGCTAAAAGAATCGGTTGTTTGATACAATTTGTTTTTGTCGAAATTACACTCATCTTTTGCTTATCGTTTTCGCCATCATTACGTGATTAAATGATAGTTGTTTTATTTAAATTTGTGTCAGTTTACTTTATTCCTCGTAATGTAACACTGTTGTATATTTCACATCCTAAACGGGTATGACTTTTTTGATACTCAGAAAACTATCCAATTATTGCACTCTACTCGTACGTATAGTTCTGGTTCTTAAATTTTAAATCGCTTACAATATAATCAAAATCTGATTCACAGGAAATGTACTACCTGCTTGGATTGATGTAGTGTCTCTAAAGTTCACTCTATAGTCCGTGCCACAAAAGAATGCATCTGCTGAACGAACAAGTTTCTGTGTTGCAGCTAAATATATTTGTCGAATGGGTGATTCATTAGAAAAATGAAGGTACAACATCACTCAAAATGTAATTTCTGAATGAATATAACTTTATATGCCCAATGCTAGAGAAAAATGAGGAAATATAAGCTTACAATTGCTCTTGGAGTGGCGAAGTACCTCTAGTTTCCAATCAAGAAAAATTTATTCGGCCACAAAAAAGAAATTTTGCTGTTTTGCGGGTGCATTTTCTCGTGACACGGACTATAATTTAAGAGTTATTATAATCCACTCAATTTAAATGATACACTCACCACTACAAACATAATTATTATAAACCAATCAGATTGCGAGAAATGCAATATCGAGCAGATTTCTAGTAATGTAATTGTTTCATAGCATATTGTTTACATTTCCGATCTGATAACCAAGTCTTAATTTGAATTGAACAGACTATATTCTATTTAAAAAAATATAATTCTGTGCTAATTTTTTCTTAAAATCAACACAAAAGTATTATTTTCTTTTTCAAGAACTCGACTAGCGAATCGTAAATTGAATCTTGCCTTGTTTCGATGTTGTGTTTGCATACGATGAAATAAAAATTCTGATCTATTTTAATAAAAATATCTGTTTGAATAAAATGTATTTTATATTGTATTAATATCAACAGAGGTCTGTTTGAGATATTAATAGGCAGAATGAATGAAACTTTAAAATTTGTCAATTCTTCGTTTCATCTTTTCAGCTAATAAAATAAATATGAAAAAAAACTCTTGGCTGGATTCCTGTATTGTGAGGGTGATTTATAGGCGTTGAAATACCTACGCTAGTCATTATATGCTTCTGTTGTAAATTTTAAAATATTCCTCGAGTCTGAAATATTAACATATTTATGGAGCAATAAATAACATCAGGCTTAAAAATAGATCATTGCTTTAGCATTGCTTGATTAAACAAACTGATTTGTACTCATCAAAAACAGAACAATGATATTGTTTCTACTTTCTAGTTTAATTACTTCAAGTCACACTCTCAGGCAAAAAGTTGTATATCTCATGATTCATCGCGGTTTCGTCATTCAATCGGTTTATTAATTTAGTTTCATGTATATACTTGTACTTGCATACTATGATCTATTCCGTATTATATGTAGCTCTTCGGTTTTAAATCGAAGTAGCGAATATTAAACTATTACATTGATTTCACCACTGACGTGAATTATTTTTTTCAAAAATTGACACCGAACAATGAAACTATAGAATAAACTAAAAATATCCGCTGTTCGACGTATTAATGGATTTTCGCATAATGAAAATTCTACGACAATGATGTGAAGGGTTGAGCGATACGCGAGAGGCATATTACATGTATTCTATGTACGTACATGGTGTTTCCATCTTGTTCGGTTATTACTTATTATACGATAAAACGTAAACTGAGAACGATTAATAACAATAATTAATAAAATGATAAAGAATGGTGGTGTAATCAATTTAATGAAGTTTGCAAGAAAGTTGATAAGTTGATCCGTTTAAATTGGCGTATATTTTTCATTTTTCATTTCTTACCCTTAATTCTCTTTTAGTTCCATGGACGTGCTTATAATTGCTGTACGAGGTACTGTTTTGTCGTAATCTACATTTGAAAATAATCCTTATTTCGCTGTGTTAAGTTGAAGTTGTAATTTATTTGAATTAGTTGATACTATTTTTTGTTCTATTAACGAAATTGTCAGGTTATACATATAGTCAATATTCATTTAGGTGTAATACAGGCACAAATAAGTAATTATCAATGTGAAACCGAAGAGCTAATGTTTACTGGCTCCAAAACCGTTTTTAGTTTACTCTGTTGATGTAGATATTTGCTTTTTGGTTATTGCGAGTACTTCTCTCTTTTTGTACACAAATTTGGCATACTTTGTACTCAACACTTTGTACGAAGTATCTCTGTAAAAGGTATAATAACCGTTCGGTCACTCGACTTCGTTTTGTATAACTTGTTTATCTTATTCGTAAACAAAGATATGACGTAATTTGTGAGTTGTACTGTACTTATGAGAGTACGATTATTTTCTCAAGATGATTTTCTTTTTTCGAATACCCAACGGAACCATTTTCTAATTTCAGCGTACTTTGTCGTTTGTTTTTCCTTTGACGTAGATTCTTTGAGTATATTTCACTACTAGGTCAATTGACTTGTTTCACATCAGTTCACATCGTGTTATTTAACCGAAAGAAAGGAAACATCGTGTATTTCTTGATTCCCGTTCTACAATTTTTTATAAAATATGATTTTGATCGGAGTTTTTTAAAATGACGGTATTTGGATCGAAATTGATTAGAAAATATTTTCCCTTTCTCAGAATTTGGCGAATGAAATTGAATTTTTCTTTAAAATATCTTAAAATTAATCATTTACGCTGATTACGTTTTAGTGAAAGTGATATTTTGTCGTCAGAAAAGTTAAATCTTGATTTGATACGAACATCAATAACAATAACCCATGTAATACCTGTAGTCTGTTCAATTTAAAAAGATCGTAGACTTATTTATAAACATTGGCTATTAACCAATAGAAGGTCTTGAAATCAATATTTATGATCTTATTGGTTAATGAACATTGCTCAGAAATAAGCTAGCGATCCTTTTTAAATTGAACAAACCATAAAAACGATTTTATATTTTCAGAAAAAAAGTTTCTTTTCGTTAGAAAACTGATAACATACTTAATTTAAAAAAATTCCAAGATCCACATTTCGATATCTTAGCGCAAAATGAGCCTGCATCGTACTAATGGCACATCCATTTTTTTAACATTTTTGAGGTGGTATCGTTTTAAAGGAATTTTTGCGTTCTCTGTGCTGATGTTCAGCATTTACCAGTACTTGCAACGGTTTTTGCATGAATAAAATAAAATGAAACGTCCTATATTTAAAATGTATAAAAAATTAAAAATATCAATAAAAAAATCTGTACTCATTTTAACCAATCAGTGAACGTAAAATTAAAGGTTAGCGCTTATACGTGTTATTACTTAACCCTGCCTGCATTCAACTATTTTTTTACCATTTGTGAATTTTGATTTATTTTTATCATAAAAGCTATTAAAATGTCGTCTGATTTTAATAACCTTTGATTTGTGTTGCATATTGTTTTAATAAAATGGATAAAAATGTGGGTATAAAATCATTTTACACTGTCAGATCATTGGAGTAGATTATCTCAATTCTTCAGTTCAAAATGATACCGTATCCTCATTTACAAAAATTACCAAGTGGGAAAAATAATGTAAGTAAAGATGTTTTCCGGGGTTTTGTTGCTTAATTCTAGATTGAAGGTTATTCCTTAACATTGTTATTAAGCTTGAGACAAGTAATTGACCAGCGGATCGAGTTCACTTATGCTCGACCAATCACGTAACGTTAAAATGCTTATCAATGAGATCCATCCTTGTGTGTTATAATTTTTTTGACGATCTTTTATCAGTTTCTGAATTTGAATATCAATGTAAGGAAAAAACGTAGTTTATTACCAAATACTAAAATGAACGAAATATTTTCTTCAAAAAAATTGTTTTTTAAAGAATATTTCTAAATTCTATAAATTTTTGTAGTTTTTACATTTCTATGTGGCTTTATTGTAATTCAGTTGCATGATTATTTGTTTTTTGACGATCTTTCAGCAGTTTTGTACTGAATTTCAGATTTCAATATCAATATGTATGAGAAAAAACATGATTACTTGGTTACAAAAAATAAAAGAAACAAAGTTGATTTAATATACAACTAGTAAACGTTCCAAAGCATGTCTTTGAATTAAAAAAAAACTGTTGGTTTTTCCATACGTATTGACAGAACAATCATGTTCAAAATAATAACTATGAACGTTTGAAAAAAAAAAAACTTGCTCTCAATACGTAATTGTAAAAAAAATTCCAAAGACATTGTCTCAATTTAGAAAAATTTGACTGAAATTTAAATCGAAAGCGAAGTACAAAATTAATTAAAGATCGTTGTAAAAAAGTGAACGCGCAAGGATGTACTCATTGGTTGGCGTTTTAATGTAATCTGTGATTGGTCGGGAATAAGAGAGCTAGAATCGCTCGTTAAAATTGAAATCTTTCTTGATTCTTTAAAAATTTAACTTTTTAGGTATAGGCTTCTTTTGCACTATAATTCGTTTTATTTAACTTGACGCTTGGGAAAACTCAAACAAACTCTGATCAGCCAATAGAAAACCGATTTTCAAGAATCCGTATAAATAAGGGTGCGTTCACTTTACTTTATGTATACATATGTATACGTGTGTATTCGTATGTTTAGTCAATCAGATTTAAATGATTATTCAAATTTTCGAAAAATTTAGCCAGGATTAAGGTTAATTATTCAAATCTGATTGGCTAAACATACGTACACATATGTATGCACAATGTAAAGTGAACGCGCTCCAGGACGAAGAGGTATTATAAATCCATAATATGAGAACCAATGAAAAAACAGTATTTTATGATGATTGATAAATGTAAAAGGAAATTTCTTGGAGCTGATCTAAAACATCTTTAGTGCTAGTTTGAGCTTAAATAAAAACTGTTCTATTTCTGTTTTATTTTTCGGCTACAGTTTCATTTGATTTTGTATAATTTAAGTGTTTATCATACTCTCCAGTCAACTTAATTTTGTAACTTTTTAAATTATGTACTTTACACTGAACGCTGTAACTTTCATCTATATAGTCTTCTGTGTAAGTTTTCATTTCAAATCTCATTAGAAATTTCGATTTGACTTGGGGAATTTCATGCTCCAATGAGAATTGAATTTCATCTTCTCACTTAAATTACATCAGGGGCTTAGAAACTAATAATATTAAGGAAATTTCGACCGTCAGTTCGGAATTAATTATAACGCGAGTGACGTACTGCTTGTAATATCTGCATACTCGAAAATTTTCGGATTCATTTTCACTGTATCGTACATTTGAGCTACATTAATCGTTTTGTACTCGTATACGTATAAGGCTTGTATAACGTGATCATTTGCTTATTCCATTTTCATTTCAAAAAATCCGAACTCAATTACAAAATCACAAAAATTGAGTATTGTATAATATATGTATTTATAGATCATCACAAAAGCACCAAGTTAAATAAAAATAAAATGTCAAAAATGGAAAATTTTCAATCATCCGAATGAATGGGTTCCTACAACCTAACTACATATATAATCTATCGGAATGGCTTACTTTCGCAATGATCCTCTGCCCAGATATCATTGTCAAAAAAACATAACATCTTGTAAGCGATGCGGCGGCTATAAGGTGAGTTGAATGAAATCTGTTGTTATACACATTTTAACACGTTTTTAGGAATCTTGATAACGATGTAGTGAAAAAAACTAGTTTTGCGAATGGTCAATGTTAATTGTATATTCGTCGTCTACATTAATCTTATATGGATTATAGGTTATTTGAAATTTGCATCGTATCTTATTCGTATGAATATGCGTACTCGTCTCGTATATGCTTACTTATACTTAGATAAAGATATGAAGTAAGATGTAAGTAGGTAAGGCGCGATAGATTCGTCTATGTACCCCAAATACATAAGTACATTCTCTAGGTACTTAGACTTACTGTTCTAATCGTATAGTATACTTATACAATAATAAATAAGAGAAAGTGTCAGGTAAAAATTGCAGGTGTATTTTCTTACGTAGATTCAGGTATTTATAATTCGATGTTGAGCGATATAATTTTTCTTTTTCAGTACCACTGAAAAAGCCCACCGTTGGTATACATTTTACGTGCACATTTTTAAGCTAAGTGGTTCGCGTTATATCGTCAACTATGTACACGGAGTATACTAAATTATGCGCTCGGGAATAATTTAACAGAGAAATGGCGGGTTTTATTACTCATATAGGCGATTTTTGGCCAATGCTGTTTATCATACGAAAGCTTCACGAGCGAATTATGGTTTAATTTTACAAACTCCAATAGCTTTTAAAGTTTTAACATACTTGAAATAACGCTCAGTTTTAAGAGATATTTTAACGGGATATTTTTTTTTTCACTATCTAATCGTTGTTTTGGTTGACATTTTTAGTAAAATATATCGCGCGTAATATACCAGTTTTGTTTTCAAAGCGTTTGTTTCGCGTTCGAGTGTGAATAAGGAGCGAGTGCGATGAATTGAAATGTCATATTTCGTATCATCGTTGTACACATTGTTTCGTATCGTGTCGTATATTTTGCTAAAGAATATATCCTATATTATTACTCGAAATACTTCGTATTCGCATCGTATGTATTTTTCTCTATTTATATTTTATACGTATGTACAGTACACGTATGGAGATTGATGTTTTTATTACTGTGATATTTTGTTTTTTTTTACGTGTTGATTTTTTTAATTCCGAAGCTTGCGGTTTAATTGTTGACGACTTTTTGTACTTATCGTCGGTTCGAAATTACTGCATAAGTTGGGTAAATCTCAACGGGCTCGTTGCCTTATTTTATCAAAGCATACAATAGGTACGTTCGATGATGTTTTATCGAGTGTATTGTCACATTCAATATATAGTGCATTCATTCACTTTGTACATACTCATATGAGAGATGAGAAAAGGAAACACGCTAGGCTAGCCAACGAATTGTAGAAACGAATGAAAAATTTTTTGTTATTCAAGTTCGATTACCTATCAGTCTCGTCCATCCGATTAAGGAATTAATTTCAAACACCAAAGTAAATAATGCTGTAGAAGATATACCCACGTAGGTAAGTCTAATAAGTATACGTGTGATTTGACACGCTGCCGAATGCTTCATTGAGAAATCACAACTCGTAAAACGCAGCGCGAATATTTTAATCGTCATCGTTGAAATGCAATCGTTTCGTATTATTTCTGATTTTAAATAATGCATTCGCATTGTTGGTAAGCTATCGAAATGAGTACTGATGATCGATGACATGATTTTTGTACAGATATCAAGTAATAAATTATGGATATTGGCTTTTCGCACAGTTTTTCTTGGTTATTTTACATTTATATTTACACGTTTGATTACAATTGGATGGTAGGTAATGTTGTTATTGGAAGTTTTTGAAGTAAAGACGAGTATTAAAAGTTCTAAAGAGCAACGATTAATTTTCAATTATAATTCCTTGGCTCGTTTCAATTTCAGAATGAAATTTTAATAAGGAAGTGGCAAAAAATAACGTCCTTATCGTGTTTGTAGATTTGATATCAATCGTAGATCCCATTGGTTGAAATCAAAAACTAAAACTGCTGTAATTCGGATTCCAACCAATGGCTACTAAGATTTATGTAAAACCTACAAAAACGATAAGGAACGCCATTGTTTACCACTTCTTTATTGTAAAAAAACTTTCCATGCGGTCCTCGAATAATATTACGAGTAATCAATGGTAGAATATCAAAATTGTTACAATTTACGAGTAAAAAGTACGTCTTTCCATCCTTTCTTCAAAGAGAGTAGAGTAAACAATATCAAGATTTAAAAATTGAGAAAGTGATATTTTTTTAATTGAGCATTTGATAAGAATGATATCTGATTTGGTTGTAATGTGTGGAAGATCGCTGAAAAATAGAAATAATGATCGAGAATAAGTATTGAGTTTTACATCTGTTTCTTTTTTCACACAATATTTTTGTTATAATATTAGTAAACAATCATTTTTAAGATAAATGAGAACCGATATCTGATTTGATTTTAAATTAAGCTGGATTTATGGTTACGGTAAAATGTTATAGCGAACAAAGCTGTAATTTTTACGGGTTTTGTGTTCATGTTTGTGTTGATGTTTTCATTATCACAATTTCATTTCTAGAAAGTGTCGTATGTTATGTGAAATTACCGAACAATACGAAAAAAAAATCGTTTCATACTTTTGCCTTCATTATTAAGGACTCCATTTACTGCCATACGTTTTATTTTTCTGTAACTTTATCGTCATTATACATTCACCTTCAGTTTTCAGTTCTTGATTTTCTTATCAAAGTTCTACGGTTTCGTTTTTATGCTTTTACTTTCGATTGGGTAAACTTCGATACAGTATTTGTTACGCACAAATCAAAATTCTCAACATCTTACGTACGTATGTATTTATAATGGTTGTTGCTCTAGGTACAGGTATTGCATCTCAAGTACATCTATAACCTAAAGAAATCTAAAATGCGAATTAGAGTAAAGAAGATTGAAAGAATCAGACTGATAAGTGAGGTAGTAACTGTATCTACAGTCTTTCAAAAATCGAAAAAATCGATGAATCAAACTTCATTTTCAATTTAAATGACAGTTATGTAGCTAGCCGGACTTCGCAAAATTTCTATTTTTAATTTCAATTTCAACAATAGTCTGTTCACGTGAAAGAGATCCTTGGCTTATCTATAAACAATGGCTATTAACCAATAGGATGCCATGAAATCAATTTTCACATGTGATTGGTTAACGAGCATCGTTTAATGATAAACTAGAAATCTTTTTAAATTGAACGGGCCATGGTTGAAATTGTATTCATTATTGGTACGACGAAAATTACTTTTATTGTAAATACCTATATTGTAAAGTTGTGTGCGTATTGGTCTATTGCCCGTGCAAATTTTTCATCATGAGCTTTTACTTATCAAGTTTTTTTTTTTTTTTTTTTTTTTTTATACTGGGCGTGTGTATTTTGTAAGACTATTACGCCCAGTGGAAAGGGGATCTAAATTTGATTTGTTAACTTGAGCTCTTTTATTAAACAGAGGATTTTGGAGATTTGTGATGGTTCATGAGGAATGGTTTCAGAATTTTTTGGTATATTTTGTTTTAATCATATTGTTTTGAGGTTTGTGCAGTGAAACAGGAGGTGTTTGATATGTGATGCATTGCACTTCAAGTTTTACTCCCGTTTTTGTGTGAATGAAAATTCATTCACACATTTTTATCATCTTTTTCATTAGTCCTGTATTACTTACTTCGAGTATGGCGTAAAAAAACCAATGAATTACGAATTATTTTGGAACCGGTAGATATACGTAGATTGGTTTCGATTCGATTTGCAATTTTAAGTTTGTGTTCGTGTTGAATTTTATTCGATCGAATATATCTACGACTTAATAAGGCATCCACGAGCTAAAAAATTAATTCGAGATTTATTATAAGTTTATAACCGTCATCAATTTGTCAAACGTGAATTAAAATAGGATAATAAATTGTTTATCAGCAAGGAAGTTAGGTTGTAGTGAGATAATAAGTTGTAGCTAGTACATACGTAAAAAGTATATGCTATTTATGCGTAGAGGGATATCATTGTAAACAAAACCGTTGTTAGTATACTATACAAATTTACAATAATCATTCATTTTTTGTTTTCAATTTTTGGAAACGACTTGTAATCAGGTGTAATTGATGAAATTAAACTGACTGGAATTTTAACGACGCGACACTAAGGAAAAGCATCAACATAAATCTAACGCTGTTACAAATTCAATATCCTGTTGATTAATGCTTCTTACATGTAATTATTTTCATTCTCATTTCATCCTGACGCGTGTTTCATTTATCTATGGCGCAAGAAGAAGACCCATTGTATTTAAAATTCTCGTAGAATACCGTATTTCTCGACTCACGAATAAATTTTCCAATATACGATTTGGTTTTTGGAATTCCTCTAGTCGAACCAAATTCCCTAAAGTGTAATATCGCGTAGTCACGTATACGCATAGGTGATTTAATGTAAATTTATCAGGTGTCAGATAAGTGTGCTGTTCTTTCGTTTTCTTTTGTGATTTTGTCGATGACCAATATAATAACGGCGCACCGATAAAACACAATCGTGGCTGCCGCTCAGAAATGAAAAAAAAAAAAAAAGGTCATAAATAATTCACCAAATACACAGACGTACATCCTTTTGGTTTTATCGCGAGTCAGATACTCATTTGTATTCAACGCTGCCGAGGTAAATGACAGGTAATAACGGCTCTTAATAATAGTCATTTACCAATAGCCGAAAGCGAATTGTTTGACGATAACAGCTCGCCGAGAACCGTTAAATTACTAATTTTGAATTCTTCGTAGTACTGTTGGCGTAAGCATATTAGCCAGTGCAGTGATTTAATGCTAAAGACGATGTATTACCTATTCGCGTGTGTATGTATAAATCTATAGCTGATCCGTTTCGTTTTATCTCTAACAACTGTCATCCAGTGACAGCGAAATCTAATCCGATGTATGAAACTATCATGTCCGATATGTTTACCATAATTTTGATAGGTTAATTTGAAACTATAGCGTGAAATGAACATAATAATAAATAATATAAAGTTGCTGTTGCCATCGTCTGCGGTTGTAATAAAATCACGTTCATTAAAGACGCGAACGCCCGGTTGCGCTAGCGTTTGAGCGGTAAAACGATATGGGGTAATTTATTTATTACCGAGTTATAGTAGTATATTAAATAAGAGCACCTCGTTATAAGTATAATTTTTCAACGAGTGTAACAATTCAATAGTCGATTCATCATTTTTACTAGACTTGACGGAAATTCAAGGAGCTTTTTTTGTTCGCTTAGGATGGGCAATAAATTATCAGGGTTTCTGTGTAATAATAGTAAAGTGAAAGCTCCCAAAAGCGAAAAAAAAATAAAAAGAATTGGCGAATCTAAGAACATTTAAATTGCCCCATCTTTGCAGATTGAGGTGAAATTTTATCATCTAAAATGTGGTTACTAAGTAGTTTTCGAACATGTGTCGCGTATAGCGATACGATTATTTTTAAAAGGTTGCGAAATTCTATTATAAAATACATTTTTCGTGTTGTTAGTGTTATTCGAAGCTATATAAAGTTGGCTGCTTTAGAAGAGTATCTTTTTCGACTATTATCTTACACATATTCCGTTTCAAGTGACCGTAAAATTGAACGGCATCTTAAATTTTGCTCTTAAGGTTTCATTTTCAGGAAGCAACTAGAAAAAGGTTTCAGCTTTTTGTTATTGATACGATGGATAATGTGTTCTATTGTCAATATGTGAACGTATTTCAAAAAAAAATTTGTCGTTCGTTGGTACTGTATGTTTTTTTTTTTTTGCATGTCAGAATTTTTTCAATTGTAGAGTAGACGTGTACATATTTATTGTACTTTATATCGTGCATTTTCCCCCTAAAGTACGTTCAATTTAAAATCAACCCTCATCACTACAAATATACTTATTATTAGGGCAACCCGAAATATTTTATATTCGAATTTTCTGTAGTGCTCCGATCTTAAAAGTAACAAGGTCATTTTCCGTTTCTGAAAATTTCCTTTAAAATAAGCCCAACTTCAATTCAAATATTTTCGAATATTTTGCCGTTTAAAAAATATTTTTACATATTTGATTAATTTTCGAATATTTTCGCCAAATATTTTGCAATTTTCAAGATTTTTTGAATATTTTTGAATATTTTGGGAATTTTTGCGTTTTATGTGTGGCGACACTTACATTTTCACAGAAAATGATATTTTAACGCGCTGTGACAACACTAATTTTCACAGAAAAAGTTATATTTCAAGTTTGAGTTTCGGAATGAATCCTTTTTAATGTTTTTTCGACGTTTTCGCTTTTTTTTTCCAGTTTTTTGCTTCAACTTTAATAATTTTCATTTGTTGAACGACAAATAAAATACGTTTTGATGCAAATCGTTCGCCTTATTTTTGTTATTCATCCAAGATCTTATGATTTTCAAGTAAATCTCACTGAGACGAGTAAAATGACACCCACGATGATGATATTCGAGTATTTTAATGAATGATGATATTCGAATATTTTAGTAAATATTTTAGGTCGCCCTCCTTATTATAAACCAATCAAATTGTTTTCATTTTTGTTCTAATAACGATAGCTCAATTTAAACTGAGTAGACTATAACTTACTGCGAACATATTTCACACGAAATATCGTTTTTTAAATGCAAACAAACAAATGTTAGTAGTACCATGTACTATACTACTTGATAGTTTGTACTTTTACTTTGTAGCTTAGTTTTCAAATGGTTTTCATATCAAGATTTATTTTATATTTTTTAAAATTTCTAACATGTAATTATAATATCTTAGCCATACGAAAACTGTACGAATCACTTATTTTTCTAGTTTCATTTATTTAACGGTATTTAATTAAAAGCATAATTTATAGTTCTATACTTAATCGCTATACGAAGAACTTCATAAAAGTAGCTGTAATATTTCCTGATTTAATACGACAGAGTCACAGTGACTAAGCCATTTCATCCATGTCTCGAAAGAGACGATTCAATGGTTGGCCGAGTTTGCCACGAACTGAAAGAATAAATAAGTATTTGAACGCCTACTGCTGTTATTACCTAAATTTTAGCGAAAGATTTTACGCTCGAAAAAGTATTTGCAATGGTTCTCGACGACGAACTATTATGGGTATTTACCTAGATAATTCATTACGCTTTTGCATCTTCTCCTATTATAAATATATAAAGTTGAACCTACTTTCGGGGCTTTACTTAGTATCCGCAGTGATTAACCTATTACGTTCGTCATTGTTGAGGACAATTTTTTTGCCCATTTATCAGGCTCTAAAAAGATACGGAAATGACATTGGTATATTTTACAAGTGCAACGTTCCGTGAAAGAAAAACGGTGGGGTTCGTAAATGAAATTACAGCTCTAAATTGTGGTACCTACATAGATAGAACGCATGTACGAAGTTTGAATTTTTTTTTATTTTTGGTATATTGTTGTTTAACCCGAAGCACGATGCCAGATCGTTACCATAACATGAATTTTTTTTTTGTTGCATTTAAGTAAGAAAAATGCCGACTTTTCATATCTGTTAACTTACTTACTCACAAACTGTTAATTATATTTCCGTTGTTGATAATTTAGTATCAAAGATGAAGCCATTGTTGTATCTTGCATCCTCATATTTTATTATCTTATTATATTTTGAGGTAGAATGATGATGTAAAGATAATATTGATTTATTTAGGAATAGGTAATGAAGTTAATACAATTGAATTTGTTTTTTTTTTTTTTTTTTTTTTTTTGGAAAACGTTGATACACACTTACATATTGATACGATTAAGTGATTAAGTATACTTCTGCACAAGGTTCAAAATAATATAGATCAATTATGCATATTTTAAAATCTCTCCGCCAGCTCATTATCCATCAGAATGTTTCAGATGTAATTACCTAGACAGATATTCAATTCGTTCCAGCATATTAATTAGTCACATCAACGAAAATTTAATCGATATAATAACATAATTCATAATAAATCGGAGTCACATTTTGAAAGTCGAAGATAATTAAAATGAAATTGAAACATATACATGTATTTAATTGATTTTAAAGTAGGTTATTTCGGGTACTAAGAAACTGTCGATGTTGATTTTCTGTAATAAGGTGACACTCTAGTTAGGTATGGTTTTAGGTTTTAGCTTCAGTTAGTCGCAAATTTCAACCATTTCTGATCGCCTATTTTTTTAGTGAGGTATCACGTCGTGTAGCTATAGTTGATACTGTTACTATGACTACTACACAAGTGCATTACACTTAATTAGTTTCCAATTGAGGGTGTAATTACAATAGGATTTGAAATTTTTTTTAGTGGATGTTAATACTTTGTCGAGTTGTTTTTCTGTTGCGTACTTAACTTCTCGTTGTAAAATTTATCCACATTTTACTTATAACGTATTAATCTTGAAATTTTTGCATTTGGTGAAATTTAAACTTTCTCGAGATTGTCAGATTATATGTAATAAAGTTTGTGTTGAACGTTTTATGATTACAGGATCAACATTATGTTATTTATTTTATAAAAACTAAAATTGTAAACATTCAATTGAGTAGCTTTACTTATGGTACGATTAAACAGTTTATTCTTCATGGCACAACATAAAAAAGCTAGCGTGAAACGTGAGAGTAAGTCACCAAACCAGCATATATATATATGAAATGCAAAAACTATCAATTTCAAGTTTAAGAATGCCATTCGAAACTGCTTTTTTTTGTTTTTTTATCAGTGTTTAGATGGTGTACTCGTAGGTATTTTAAGATTTCCATCAAAACTGGTTTAGTGAAGGATCGTCTCATTTAAATTCTTCAAAAATATAAATTATGATTTTGTAAATAGTAAGCAAGTATCTGGAAGCTTTATGACATGAATTTATCAATTTTAGTTTCTTACTGGTTCTTTAAAAAAAATTATTATCGTGATTGTCACCATATTTTATTTGAATAATCGATGATAGCGTGTAGACTGTTGGTGGTACGATATTTCGTCAACGTCGTCACCGCGAACTGCAATCATCAAACGGAACGAATGATTTGCCCTATAATTCTATATATTTAAATTACGCTATATATTAACACCAAAATATCCTTTCGATATTACGTAACTGTATAAAGTATACGGCCTAATCGTAATGAATAAGAATTAAAAAGAAAACATTTTCCCAACAGCGAGTAATAAAGTGTGTAAGAGAGCTGAATTTGCGGTGGTTTCGGCGTTATAAAACGTTACGAAACAGGAAACGATTTTTGTACGCCGGCGATGAGACGAAATCACACATCGTGCATCGGCGAGAATTCCACAGAGACACATTATACAAGTTGAAAAGTCGAGAAAAGGCTGTTTAAAAAAAGGCCCCGATTTATATTATTGGATTCCCGACTGCAGCGTTTTTACTGTCAATTTTTCCTCCGGCAGAATGAAAAGAAACACTAGGGCTGGATTTTAATTCGGGAAGTTATTCACTGATAAGTTTGTTTGTATTGCAAGTTGAAAGTTTCTACATCAAAAATTGGCAGACAGAGATGAAAATTCAAAGCAGCGACTATGTTGATACGATGTTTTTCGTACGGTTGGTTAACAATATTAAAACGTTTACGGTGCTTTTCTTTGATTAAATATTGTAAATTTGGGTCACTCAGCCATGTGTATAGTATTTTTACTCATGTGTTACGAGGTTCACCGTAACTATACTTATATCTATCACAAGCATTGGGGAACAATAAGAAGAAAAAAACCGGCGAGGTATTTTGGACGCCGATTTGCATGAAGACTCGCGTAATTAAATGGAACGGTCAGGGTTCGGTGATAAAAAGTATAAACGCATTTTAAAACAATTTCGTAATGCATTATTAAACTAACGCATGAACTTGGATACCGCAGCGCTACGTCGTCGCCACACTGATTCAAGTCTCGCAAGTAGATTTAATTTGTTGCAGAATGCGGTTAAGCCAATTTACTTAATGTTCTTGTTGGTACTTTTCTGATACCCGTATTAAATGAGTAGATACTCGATGTCCGTCTGTATAGAGTTTATCTCAAAACGATCTAGCTTCACCAGAACTAAACAAAAAAATAATAAGAAAAACTTCCTAAAAACGTTGCTTCCTAATAACCAGCTTCGTAATCCGGTTCATCGCTTTAGTTTTATTAACTGACAGAAATGTAGACGTATTTTCTCTCATCTTATTGCAATTTATACCCGACAATCGATATTATGAAATGAGAAATGAGGCTGGGAAATGAACGGTATTGTTTCTTTGTTTAACATTGTTGTATTACTCAAAATTCTAATAATTTACCAGTTCGTTGTATTTCACTATCTAGGTATACATTAACTATTCGTAATGTTACGTGAATTTCGATTCTGTTTGCAAATATCTACTTATGTTTTGGGGTTTGAACCTCGCGTCGGCGTAATTTCATTTCCGAATAAATCGTTTTAATTGCTCTGTAGTTATCTCGTTCTGGCGCTACTTTGAATTTAGACTCAATACTACGATATTTAAATTTTATTACCGCATTAAAGGAAACTTTTAATGGTATTTGGTAATGATTACTACATTCTAAATAGAATTCTTATACATTTTGTGAACATAATGCTGTTTAGTTGAGTAAGATACTATATACATACTTAATATTGCTTATGTTCACACTTTGTGAAAGGATATATATGTTGTGTTAATTGTTGTTGTTGGAGTTAATCGTTATCAAGTGTTGTGCGACATTTGTTTCTACGAGTAATTTCACGTCGATATGTTTATTAACGAATGAATTAGGATCAAATATTCTTTCCTCATTTTCGGTTTATCACTTCTTATGTAGCTTTCAAAATACTAGGCAAGCGAGTTTAGTTATTTAATGATATACATATTTCTGTTGAAGAATACTTCTATTTACCTGCAAGGATCAACGCAATCAAAAAGTAAGGCACTAAGACGGTGAGTGAATAAGCAATGTTCATTCGTTTGAGCGAATAAAATATATGACATTTTAATATCGATTTCTCTTCCAGTTTGGTTTTTCTTTTCTGTAAAATTATAAACAGAAGTCTAAATAATAAAGAAAGATTTGAGATCAACAATTACTATTGAAGTATTCAGATATTCGGTTCGAGATAACAATTTCGTGTGCTCTGATTGGTTGTTGAATTTATCATGTGATAATGATGTCTATATGCAGTGCGTTATTTGTGATTTTTATTTTTTTTTACGATGGTGAAAGGTTGAACACACGAAATATACTATCCGGAAACGTATTCGAGTACTTATTTCTCGTTTGTTTCGGGTAGGAAAATCGATAAACGGATATAATGCGTGCTGGTTGATCTTTACTTTACATAATGTAACTGGAGTTGAAGTACTTGACATTAAACATATACATAGATAATTAGATAACACTGTTGGAAATATCATTGAGTTGTATTCAGTACATAAAAATCACATATAAAATGAAATGTGCAGATTGGTTTGTGAACTTTAAAAGTTTATTCAATTTAATTTTTCAAAATGCAATAAATAAATATTTCTCTAGCGCCGATTTATTAAATGTCAATTTATCTTGAATAAATTTGAAGAAAATAGCAGTAAGAATACACATCTTATTGTTTATTGATGGTATATAAAAAAAATACATAAGGTTGAAAAATTGTTTTGAATAATTCAAGTTTTGATAACTAAGGTTCTGATACGTATCATTCCATTGGAGGTATATAATGATTCATGATTTTTAGATCATCGTAGTCTGTCTACCTAATGTATAATTATAATTCATCAAAAATTTTATAATTATTCATACACGGTTTTAATCTACAATCATCCCAACGATTACGGCTTACGAAAAATCTGAATGTTGAACTTTTTAATTTTAAAAAATTACTCATTGGATTATGCATATAATTGTTCGTAAAATGAATAATTAGCCATAATAACCATGAATTCACATTCATTTAGGTATTATAAGGTAATAATCTGATCGATGAAATTCATTTAGAATTATTTATTGAATCGCAAATAAAGTACGTGAAATAATTTTCGAGGTTGCTTTTACTCGTTATTGTGCGTTTTTCTTTTGATAGTTTACAAAAAAAAATGAAATAATAATAGTAACTGAGAGGTAAATTTTATTTATGAAAGCAGTTTCATGTTTTCAAATGAGTATTTTCGTCGTAGAATTGAAAAAAGAATGGCAGAAGTGAGTAGACTAACATTAATTTTTTTTTTGCCAGAAACCAAATCATCATCAGTTTACTTAGTTGATAAAAAGTTCTTTTTTGCAAACAATATCGTTGAAGTTGTTTTGTAAATCAAGCACGAATTAATAAACAGGAAGTGGTTTATCGTGTTTATCACGACATTAACAAGAAAATAGCAGCAAGGATAACTGATGAGAATGCATGTTCATTCGGGGGTGTTCTTGAATCGAGAGATAATCCTGCGGAAAGAAAATCCATTTTTCTTTTTGTTACGTCAGAAAGAAGTGGATACGATGTAGTATTAAATCAGCAGAATAAAAAGAAATGGATTTTCCGGTTTTGTGAGGCGAAATTACTGCAAAAGACGTCCTTTAGTCTATTTTCACCAGTGCTCTCTCTATTTTCTCGATATTAAACTTTTCACCCCGATGAAAAACGAAGAATTAACCGGATACTGGTAATTTTACAAGCTCCAGTTGGTATTTTTGCATCTTGCATATACGCGAATTCTTTGGCAATATATTTTATACTATATTATCCGGTCGTGAAAGTTATTCGATTTTGCTGTTGGCTTTTTTAATGTTGTTTTGAAATTTATTTTATCGGCCATTCGGTTTTATTAATTTTTACGAGAACAATTGCGCCAAAGCCGAGACCCCTAATGCGGTCTCGCTTTATTGCGACGAATTCAACGATATGCCATTTTTTTTCGTCTCCCTCATTCGCATACGTAGTTGTGTACAAATACGTATGCACATACGTACATATACGTACATACTACGTGCGAAGCTCTACATTGATCGAATAAGTTTTTAGATGGTGTCGTGTACGTAAGTTGTTACGAAAATGATAAAAAAGCGATATATTTTTTCCCCTTTTTTATTTTTTTTAGAATTAGACTCCTTTTATCTACAGTGAAAAAAAAATTGCAAAAATAAGAGATGTCGTGTTAATTGGAAAACTTTAAGAGCAAGTTTTCTAATTAAAACTCTCGTTGTGTCTTTTATATTTGCAAACTAGAAAATTTACAATTTGTTTAATGATTTCAGCGTTTATTCTCAACTGTCTTGGGTTTTATCTCGAAATTACAAAATTACCGGAGAGTATTGTCGTGAAAATTTAGTTGAGCTTTATTCCGGTTGCTGTATGTTTAAAATTAATTTTCTAAAATGTACCGGTCCATCGAATGTTTTGATTGTCTAGTTACTGACGAGTCGCTGACGGTTATAAGATTTGCTGAATTTTTTATCTTATTGTATGTGAGGTTTCGTTAGGTTTTTGATTTTTTCAATTACTTTAATACTAATATGTCTCATATATGATGAAGTATATTTACTTTTTATTGCGATTTAAATTTTCAAAATTTTCTTTAAGTCGTGAAAATATATCTCAAATCTTTCTGAAAAGGAATTACCTTTTTAAAATCAAAAATTTAAAATAAAAACCAGAAATTGAAGTAATTTTACGTACTTTTGTATAGCCATCAGTTTTTATAGTATTCTTTTCAGCTTTTGATTTTGAAGCAATGATATCTATAAAATCTCGGGTTTTCATTTTAGCGTCTTTTTAAATAATAAAAGAAAAATGATCCTTTCAGAATTAAACATTGAGATTAGAACAGAGAGTTCAGTTTTGATATGGAAAAAAAATCATTGCGAATAATTTATTGTTCCTATTATTTTTTAATTCCATTCTTATATAACTTATGTAAACATCGCCTTTTATTTAATATTTTCTATACTTGAAAAATTATTAGTGTATCTTGAGTACTATAACAGTTTTGATAGTTCGAAGAAACGAGTGTTCTTATCAGCGATTATTTTTTCTATAGGCTTCTTTATAAATCAAGAATGAAATTTGAATTTTTTTATAGGATCGTGAATGTAAATTTGATTACAAATAGATAAAAAAAAAAAATGAAACAAAGTTGCATAGTCGGCGTGGTTTTTAACTTGCGTTAGTTTCAGTATGCGATTTTTTTTTTCTTTTCCTTCCATCATATTATTTAATGCAGAGAATTCGGTCGTCTATACAAATTTATACATACACAGCGGTTACAGTAGCGGTTTTGTCATACCACATGATTTATTCTAATCGCTTTTTAAAAAGTTTACTCGTAAATTATACGACGTATAGGAAAACTGATTTTTCTAGCCAAAATGAATATCTGTGTTGAATTTATCGTAGGCTAGCGTTATGTTTGAAAAATTTTATCATTCTCTTTTGTAATTGGAAATTGAAACTTTGAACTTTTTCATTTTTGAGAATCGAGCCAACTTTGAAATGAAAGAAAATTTGCATCGCGTATTTTTTGCGTTGCTTGTCGACTACAATAATGAAATTTTCGACGACTTTGTCATTTTATTATGGAAAACTGTATAGTACGGCAGACCGCGAACACAATGTAATATTATGATGTATAACTATTGTTGAGAATATCCCTTAAAAGGCTAAAAGTTTTAATTTATAATCGCATTTCTCTTGAGATTAACCAGCGGTTAAACAATACGATGATATACGGGCCAGTTTTTCGTGTGCGGTTAGATTCCTAAAGATTTACGAGTCAACTTTAGTATTTCGTTGATATAAGTATAGTCATTTGTAGTTAGCCACGTAACTTATAATCTAGATTTACCTACCTGTCTGCGTAGATATATATACATGTATAATAATTATAATATTGCGGTGTAACGAAGGTGTTGAGATTTTTTTTTTAGTGACAATTTAATAAACCTTTCGTGTGCTTATGTGTGTGTATACAGTACATAAATGCATACGTTTACGTTGGTTGGTTAATTTCTTATTACATGTTTACTTGTATCCATTACCTATATGTACATACTACACAGACATATATTAGTTAGTTTGATCATTTTCAGTCCTGGTCGTGATAATACGCACGTGTTATGACATAATACAATCATTATCAAAGAACTGTAGGTATAATGTCGTGTACCTAAAACTGACTGCTGAATGACTGAAGATAGATACGTCCCTAACTCCCTATGTACATACATACATATGTAGTTGTGGTTTACGTGTTAGTAAATGGAAATTTGCTTGTAAATTGTACGCTGGTCGCATGCGTAGGCTTATGGAACTTCTCGTCGAGAAAATAGCTAACTTACAAATACACTATGATGCGATTGCGACGAATCTTGTACGCGAATAATTTTATTTATTCTGTTACTATATAATTAATGTCATTATCAGTTTACGTATGTTGTCAGTTATGAAAAAACAACGTGTTAATACTATTGAGGCTATTATTATCGTGATTTTATTATACATAGCGTAAAAATACGTAGACTTTTTTTTCATTATTAAATTTTCTGCATTATCAAATCCGGTTTTTAGCTGCCGGCTGATGTGTATCGTAAATTGAACGTAAAATGGTAATTATCACGTGCCGTTGACCATTTAATGAGCAATTTCGATAACTCCGAATTACCAATGTTTTACTGAAAACTTCTAAATGCCTCAGGTACATTTCACCAGATAACGTCTAAGGTAAACATATACATACGAGTATACGGGAGTACGAACATGTCTTTTGAATAAAATTATGTGTATAGAAAATAATGCCGGCGTGTGTGTGTTTGTATCCTGCGTAATGAACTCACGTACTAATGTTCCAAAATTTATTCTTTGATCGTTGCGTTGGTAATCTTCGATTTCATCAGAATAATTCCTAATGAAATAATACATTGTTTATGTGTATGCGCTTATTATTTATTGTATTTTTCGGCTGGCTAAGCAAAATCGAAAAAACAAAGAGACTTTGTGATTACACTAAATACGCTCTTAATTAGCTAATCACTAATAAGGTCATATATTTGGAAGTTGAACGAGGAAAAGGTCTTGAAAAAAAAAAACAAAAAAAAAATGAAAATTTTATAGTTGCACCTTGATAGCTAATTGTATGTATGTAGTTATTTTATGAGAGTTATTTATTTCTTAAAGCTTAGAGCTTATATGTAGGCTAAAATTGAGCTACATTTATGCACATCATGTTTCATGTAATCGATTGACGAATTATTTGATGAAAAAAAAAAGTTTAATTTATAACGAAACCAACGAAAGTTTGAAAGTAGTACTTACATATAACAAACCTTGGCACTCTAGTACCTGAATTGAGTAAATAAGGATTATTCAAAAGTTACGAGAGGTATTTGATGCGCTGCAAGTAATGAATAAATGACGTCATTGTTTAGTCGTGACACTGCTTGAAAATGTGGAACATGATGTATGTCTGCATAGATAGTGTAACGAATAACGATAGAATTGTGTTCAAATCTCCCTGGTCTCTGTTTGATGTTTATTTTTGAAAGTGCAGTAAGGAACTGTAGAAACTGAATTAAATTTGAAAGTATTTATGTACATTCATAGTTCATACCTACTATACACTAAATTGGCTATTGCTACTGGAATTCAGACCGTATGAAGTATGAAAGAAGTTGTTTGAGAATCTAGATCATTGATAAATAAAATTTGTTTTATATCTTCTAATTTCTTGTATTAGAAACCGTTTGTGAAATTCATGATCATTGCAAGAAAAGAATTACGTACATACGTGCTGTACTGTCCTTTTGTTTTAAAATTCGAAGTGATTAAAAGTGACAACTAATGTTTATTTAACCTTCATCACTTATCGTGTAGATTGAGATTATGCATCATTCGAGACATCGTTAACAATAATTAAGCAATCAGCAATAAATTTTGCCAATTTGCAGTATTGAAAACCCATTTAGTCCAGTGTGATGTTACTAATAATGTAGCACCATGATAAGGACTACGTATCAGAAAAATAAAAAATAAAAAACCTTCTCAGAAATGATATGAGTATGTAGGCGATTATCCGATCAATTATGAAACGACTAAATGAGAATTATTTTTGTAAACACCTTTGACGTGGTTACACAGTTCGAGTTGAAAGGGCGATTATTATCGTGAGAAATTTCACGATGAAAGTACTTTTTTTTTGAAATTTCATAAAAGTACTGAAGCTGATGTAAGTAAACATAAACGTGCGGTCAAGTGTGAATTTATACTTCAAAATTGGTGCATCTTAATATTTTGGCCAACCTAATGATGATGGACCTTCACGTTTGGCTTAAATTCGCGAGTATATTTAGTTTAATTTTCGGACATTGCGCAGCGAATAGCGTTTATCGTGTGAATCGTCAAGACTTCCCGCAGAATGGAGGAGCATCTCCGGCATCGTACCAGCAACCGTTAGAAACCCGCAATGGAGTTTATCGTGTGCAAAGGCAAGATTACACAAATACCAACGATGTACCGTTTTCGGACCCTTATTCTAATCCGTATGCAAATCGATTTTCAAAAATAAACCACGTATATGGAAACGTAAGTAAATCTTACACGCCATTCCCAAAATTATTTTTGCCCGCCTCTGTTCCACGCACTGAAAATCCATATTTGGCTATTGGTTTTCCTAACTATGATCGTGTTATGCCAGCGTCTAATTACGGAAAAGAATCCCAAGCGAGGACGTCAGCTCCTACTCGTGTTACTCTTAAACCAAAAATTACCTCATACGATGATGAGAAACAGTACGACGATGGTGCTTTGCCAGCTCTTCCAAATTCTCCGCAATATGATTCCCCTGCATTACCCTCAATTTCCGAATATTCGAAATCTTTGCCGTACGATGAAGATTTTTCATCGTTAGTTGAACAGTTCGAAATGACTGAAGATAAAAAAAATATTTGTAAAGGTGTCAACTGCCGTACATCGAATTCAAATGATGCTAGTACAGTTGTACCGATTCGACGAAAAAGAAGTATTGAGGCCGACTATGATCCGTATTACTCTTATTACCGACGTCCTTATCACTGGAATGGACTGGAACCTGATTCCGGTTACATAGGACATTCGAAGTTTTCAAAACCTTCATTTTACCATCATGATCACGACCGTGTTTTTTCATATTTGAATCCTGTGTTGAAAAATGACTTAAATCGGGATGAAACTATCGACAAAACATCCTCATACGAACCGTCTACGACTGAAAATCAAATTCTTTCCGAGGAGACAGAACCATCATCACCGGCAGATTTTACGGAAGATAATGAAAATACTTCGATTAGTAATGATGCTGAAATCTCAACATTACCTGAATTTTCAACTGAATCGACCGCAAAATTTGATCTGAGTGCAGAGAAAGATTCCGAATACGATTCTGACGTTTACCATCCGTATTACTCTCGTAAGAGCAGTTTTCATCACACTAACAACGAACATCCTCATTACCCATCATCGGATTTCATGCCAGATCATGAGAATGGTCTATTTTATAACAATGGTGAAACCTCATGGACTGACTGGGTTGATGACGAAACAACATTATCAGAATTTCTCATCGAATCAACTGCAATATCTGATCTCAATGAAACGAATGATTCTGAAAGAAAAAATAACACCGAGCTCCCTCAGTCATTAATATGGACCGAAGATACCTTTAAAAGTACCCCAGTTTCTACAGAATCCGCCTCGACGTTCAATCCAACTGTAAGTAATAATCAGTACGATTTTTATCCAGATAACAACAATGAAGCATTACCATTTTATGACTTTGAAAATAATCCCCAATTTGCCGATGAACTTACACCAGAAGTAACGAATAAGCCTAGTGATGTTGATGATGCTATTTCTTCAACGGAACCATCTGTAAATCCTAACCAGGGTAGTGGTTTGAAAGATACACCCATTGAATGTAAATTTTATTCAGAAACAACCAATTCTGAAATCGGTCCTGAGATAACAGAAAGTTTTAACTCTGCGACTGATGATCTTCAAAATAATGTGAAAATATCTTCCACTACAGAGATATTTGAACCAGAGAATGAAAATAAATACGACTTACTAACTATGGATTTTGAAGCCATTATTAATAGCGCATTGAAGGAATCTATGCCATCAGAAACAATAATCAGTGATAATTTTGAAGTTTACTCAACAGAGCTATCAGTAGAGCCCGTTGAATCTAAACATGATGATGGAATAAGTAGTATTTCAACCGAAAATGAATTTCATTCAGAAACGTCTGCTACTGAGAGCAATTCTGAAGTAAACATTGATACTACACAGAGTATGACTGATTTTAAAAATAACTTAGAAGTAACATCTGCTCAAACTGCGGTATCCGAAGAACATACCGTATATTTCCCTACAGGCAGTGATGAACAGTTATTAGAGTACAGATTCAGAATTGCTTTCGTTTGTACCATGTGGCCTAAATTATATCAAAAGTCGAAATTTGATTTTTATGATGCAGAAATGAAAAATATGTATTATTTATGTAATTTCTATAATGCCCTCAATGAACATATCGACACTCCATCAGATAAAGTAATTAAATATGAAGATGAGTCTGAAGCGAATGTTACAGGAAAACCAGCGAAAGGAGATTTTCGAGATTGGTTGATTCAAATGTTTATAAAAAGCGTAGATCAATCATCTGAACTTGATAAAGACAATAGGGCGTTACCTTCTTCTTCAAATATTCCTATGGTGTATAATCTACGTAATTTTTAAACTTTTTTTTTCTTTTAAATGTAATACTTAGTAGATTTTAAATAAATTTGATCGATTTCTTCCTGCATATTGGTAAAATATTTTATTCGATATTAATAACTGATGTTAATTGGTTTTAAAAATTACACGTCATCGTAATTGCGTACAATTCATATGAATATCGTATGTTTATGCAGCTAAGCATTCGAGCTAACCTTTTTCAGATTAAATTCGCATTTAATCTATATTAATACGTAAAAAATAATCGTATGATTAGGCTAATTTAGTTTACCTATTGGTTGATTATTTATCTTAATAGGCACATAAGTACTCATTTCTATTGATGAATTTGTTGCAATTTTTTCAAGTAGCTATAACTGATTGTAAATTTTACACCACGTATGAAACATGAGTATAATCTATGAATACCGATGTACATTATTTGATAATAAGTATTCATTTTAATTTCCAAAAAAAGAGTTTTATTATTTACTAATTATGAATTCTGCGTAGTGAAACAACGTGAATTTAGAATGAACTCATTTTCATTAATTTTCTGATGTAAGATATCCAGTTTTCCGTGCAAGCTTAAGATTAATTAATATACTGGTATGCAGTTTGCAATCATTACAATACAAGATACTTTTTTTCTTGATCATCTAATTGTAAGGCGTATGTTGGAATAAATTTCTATTAGGTATATTAACCCCTTTTAGGATTCATGCGATTTTCACTGAAATTGGGGCTAATTTGATCTTGCAATTTTATAAACAGTTTTTTAAATTTACTCAATCAAGTTTATACTCGTAATTTTGCAAGTAAAAATGGTTTATAAAAATACGTAAATGAGTTCGATTTTTTTCCATATTTCTTTTTTCTTTTTGAAACCTGAAAGAGAATAAAATACATTGCTATTTACTATGCTATTTACACCAAATTTATAATATACCATTATCGTAACTTTTTTAGCGTGAATAAGTATATTTTTTCAACTTACGCAACATGTCAAAGTCAAATAGCTGGTCATTGTAGTTCATTGTTGTAGATGATAAAGCGCCATTACTTTTTTTTCGTTAACTTTGCTTTCTTAGTATGGTTAATCATTAATGGACTTTTACTTGATTCGTGTGGTGAGAAGCTATTAATTATCTACCAATCAGAAACAAGCTTTTTATTCTGGTGTCATGCGTATAATGTATGTGATTGACGAATCGGAGTTTGATGCAATTACAAATAGTCTATTCTCTGCCTTGAACCAAGTAACTGCTCATCGGTCAAGATATACAATTATGAACGTAAACAAATATTTTCTGCAGTATAATATAATGTTTGTTTACTTTCATAATGTGTATCTCAACCTGTGCGCAGTTTTATTGGTTTATGGCAGAAATACTGTAAACCGTTCCAATCGAAAATGAACTAAATATGCTCATTTGTGCAGCTAAAATCTCCCATTTTTAATGAGTAATTTTGTGTTTTGTTTAACTGAAACATCGCTGAAATGATGCGCATTCCTGTTATCATTTCAGTGATTGGTAATTTTCCTTATTACCTCATTCTGATCGGAAGATTGAATTTCAAAATTGAGCATTTTAGTCCCTTCTCGATTGGAATGGACTATAGTCACAACAAACTCCGATTCGTTTATGTTCATTATGATAAAATAAGATCGATTTTCTGAGAAGGATAACTAGCGTTCATAAAATTTTAATAACGAAATAATTTCAGACTTTTCAACGCTTATTTTAGAAGCTGGTTTATGGGTGGGTTCAATGCGAACTATATGCTATAATACGAGTATAATAGACTTTCAAATTGAGACTTGATTGAACTTGACTGTATATAGTTCAAGCTACAAGTTTTAACACTAATAATTATACGTATGAAAGTTCTTTCATTATTGTACATGTTTATTCCAAAACTTTTACAAAATCGTAGAATTTTGCGAACCAATCAGAAGCCAGGATTTTGCAGTTGGTTTTGTTTGTATATTATAGTCTTCAATTGAAACTTAGCCGTCATCGCTTATTCATAATTATTATAAACTAATCAGACTGCTAGAAATTTAATATCTAGCAGACTTCTAGCAACTCCATTAGTTCATAGCATATTGTTTACGTTTTGGATGCGTTCACTTTAAAATTTTCGAAAAATTGAGCCAGGATTGAGGTAAATTATTCAAATTGGATTGGTAAACATACATGTAGTACATATTGTATATGCATAAAGTAAGGTGAACGTACTCCAAAACTCAATTTAAATTAAACAGACTATACCTTGGCATTTTCGAACATTAACAATAAATTAGTATTCATCTTTGATTCATTCACTGTTAAATCTTGGATTATTTTGCCTACTACCTGTTACCTTTTTTTTGCTCATTATCATAGGTAGGCTCCAAGTTATAATATCTTTGCTAAAGTGAAAAACTTTCAAAAATCTAAAGTTCCATTATCGAAGCCCAAAACTGACAAAACTACGATAGTTTGCACAGAGTTGTTTTATTGCTGTTTCCATCCAATCAGAATCGAGCATTTTTGAAACCAATTTTTTGAAAACTGGCATTACGACATGTCATCTATACGAGCTGAAAATACTTGGTTTACTGTAGAGAAAAATTTCAATCTTTGTTTTCCGTCCTGGTGTTTCGATTCCACATTCTATGCATGTTCTATACTAACTTGCAGTTGGTATCTTAGATGAATAATATTACTGGCGGCGGTCAAGTTCTTTAGTATTTTTATTTCTGTGTAGTATTTTCGATTTTGCACTCCAGCTCGACCAATCAGAATGTTAGTTTATCTTATGGTTGAATTTTAAATGTGCATAATCGTTACTCACTGATATTGTTCGTTATTAGAAACGAAAGAAGACGAGCTGCATATTGGTAATGAGTGATTTCGTATGTATTAAAAATAAAAATATTGCTCATGAGTGTTCTCTTGGACGAATCAGAAGTGAGTATCTACCTATTGTTTTTTGGGAGAAGTTGGTGCTAATAATTATATCTATTTCATTTTTTCAAGTATGAACTAGTTGTGTGTAGATTACCTTAATTAAACGTACCTTCTGAATAATTTATCTATTGATAAATTTGCCGAAATGCATATGTTGAATAAATTTCAACCCTGAAATTTTATAGATTGAGGTACAGTTTTAATTTAAAAAATGACACGAGTTTATGATAAAGCTTTTCATAACTTATTCAACTACCAATTGATTTTAAACAATCGAATGAAATCATCAAATTTTTAGTTAGTATCATTTTTTGCAATGGAACGATGGTACAATGATTTAGTTTTGAGAAAATTCGTAAATATGTGTATTTCTGTTCGTTGCCTTTTTCCTGTAACTATTTTTAACTCATCGTGTTCATCGGTTAGATGATTAGAACTAGAAGTAGAATTGTATTTAATTCACCTTTTACAGTAAAAAATTCATTTTATCAGTAACCAATCAGAAGTCAGTGTTTTCGAATTCAAATTTCGTATTTTGTATTTATATTAAAATGATAATAAGATAACTCGACTGAAACTAAACTTTGAATTTTAAAAATGGTATTTCAATTATCCCGAAATAATTATATCTGTCTTGTTCATTACTTCGCATGCAACCTTTCGATTTTGATTACTCTATCCCAACTGTTTTCAAGTCACTTTTTCTCAATCAGTAGGTAGATTATCCATAGATTTTACAGAATCTATTTTATAATTTCAGCCAATCACCAGCAAGTTTTTTGCTGTCCTGGTTGCGATTGATTATATATAATATCTATTTATTGATCATTAATTTTTGCAAAAGTAATTTCTTAAATGTTACTGATTTTTGTTTGCATTTAGAAGCGTTTATTTTTATTTGCATTGGAATTAGAACTTTTCGACTAAAATATATTCGTACAACTCAATTATACATATATACCTAGACCTACACTAATCTGTGTCTTTATGAAAGAAAATGAGAGAAATTCTCGTTTTTGATTGGTTTAAAACTCAATAATCTGCTTGCGGAAAAAGCAGTTGAGTTATCAAATTAGTTAATGAATAAGTGCTGAATGAAGCGCGGAGAAACAAATTTAGCTTAAAATCTCTCATGGTCCAAAATATCATGTGAAATGAAACGTATTATTTTTAAAATGAATGTAATTGCGTAGGTGAGATGTCATGTTTGAACATTCTAGCTCTGTCTAATTCGAGTCAATTTGCGAAATAGAATGAAGAAATAACATTTACTCTTTGGAAGTTTTTTTTTTTTGCTGAAAACAACTTAAGGATTTCGTGGCCAGGAGATTGGAGGTTTTTCAGTGGGTTCTGTGGTTTTGTTCATGTACTGTGAACTACAAAAATCTGTAATTCACAAAATCACATTAGCTATCATTGTATTTTAAAGTTGAACCAATGAAAAATGAGTAATTTTTTTCTTGTCTTCTTTGCAAGGGTACTCTTCGATTTCTGTTTGTCAGAAAAATATGATTTCTAATGAATTATAGATATGATCAGTTATTAACAATATAAAAGTTAGGTTTCTTTCTACGTGACGTTATGTATGGAAAAATTAGTATAAACTGATGAGATAAAAACAGGTATTTTTATTCTTAAAGTTTCGTCGCTACGGTATTATATTCTTATTCGAATAGGTAGCCTAGGTACAAATAGTTGAAATGAAAAAAAATTCATGAGTGAAATAACGTATTCGTGTGAACTTATATTTATCAGTGCCCTACATTTTTAAAAAAAAATTTTGAAAAATTGGAAAATCAGTTTTGCTGTTGGTCGTAAACTTAATATGTTATCAGTACGAACTAGCTATTAACTTGAAACACGAAAAATATTCATACATGTTTTGAATGACATGTTAGTGATAGAATTGAAAAAGTTCGAAGCTTTCAACTTACGTTTTCGTTTTGAAATTTGGTAGGATATGAAATTTGAAAACTTTTGCAAATAGTTTCTAAGGATACATTTCTAAGTATTTATCATTTTTGTTGTGATGATATACGTACGTTAAAAAATATTTATATTCGGTACGCGATGGGCTCATTTAATTTAAAATCGCATTTTTGTTTGCAGGTTAACAATGACGTGAGCATGAGCCGAGGAAGAAGACATAAATTGATGCTAATTCTGCTAATATGCACATTCATTTTTATTTTCATATCGTACAGATATCAAGGTTGCGACGATAAATCGGCATTTCTGTATATGAATGTAAGTATCAATTTATATGTAGAAAGTTATTCGAAAATACACGTAGTCATGGTACGTGTAGATTGTAGAGGTAGACCAGACCTATGCTTAAATAATCGAAGTGAATGAAAAATTCGATTTTTACAGAGCGATGCTTACAAAAAAGCTTATGTGCAAGGTCGACAAATGCCGTTAATATTTATTGGAGGAGTTCCACGGTCCGGTACAACGTTGATGAGAGCTATTCTAGATGCTCATCCGGAAGTCAGGTTAATTGTTTTGTATAACTTTCGTTACAGTAAATAAGCACTTATTTACTTACTTCACCTGCTTATTAGCTAAAAACTATCTTCCATGTAAATCGTACGTTATAATTAGGCATATATTAATTCAGCGTTTTCGTAACATTTATTTGGAGTAATAAAAAGGAAAAATTAGGTGAGTTATTCACGATGATTAATTGATTTGTGTGTTTTGGTATAGATGTGGACAAGAAACGCGCGTTGTTCCGAGAATCCTTCAGATGAGACAGCACTGGATGAAGTCGGCCAAAGAAAGTGTTCGATTGATGGAGGCTGGCGTTTCACCGGAGGTGATTTAGATATGAGTTTAACGAAGTTCGCATTTTGATAAATTGATATCGACGTGTCAGTAACACTTATGGTATGTTTAGGTTTTAGATTCGGCCGTGGCTTCTTTCATTTTGGATATAATCGTAAAACACGGAGAACCCGCTACCAGACTGTGCAACAAAGATCCGCTTACGTTGAAGAACGGAGATTACTTAATGGAATTATTTCCGAATTCTAAATTCATTTTCATGGTTAGAGATGGTCGCGCTACTGTGCATTCTATTATTTCAAGAAAGGTAAATTTATTGCGGTATAAATATGCATGCCTTTTTGCTATTTGTATTCAGCGTTGTGATTATAGCTTCAATTTAGGAATGAAAAATTTCCGTATAATTTAATTAGAAGCTGGGTTAACGAGGATTCCGCTTTTGTACGCTAGTCACGTCATCAACAGTTTTAGAGAATATTAAAAAAATCGTTTACAAGCGAAGTTCACGTTTCATTTGAAAAATAGTGTCACAAGAGAGATTTGTAAAGTGTTTTATATATTAAAATTTATACCCACTTTTTGCTTTTTATGTTCAAAAGCATTTTTAGAATTATATTTCCTGTAAACACAATTAAGTTAAAGTTTTCTTTACATTTTCAAGAGACAAAATTTAATTTTTTTTTTCCACAGGTTACCATTACTGGCTTTGATCTCAATGATTACGAACAATGCATGAAAAAATGGAATGACGCAATTTACATAATGTACAATAAATGTTTGAAAATAGGTTCGTCGAGATGTATGATTGTGTATTACGAACAACTCGTGCTGCATCCCAAAATGTGGACTAAGCAGATTTTAGAATTTTTAGATATACCATGGCACGAATCTGTTCTTCATCATGATGAGCACATAAATAAACCAGGAGGTGTAGTTTTGTCCAAGTATGTTTATTGTTATACTTGCTTGTTGAAATTTTGCTGGGCATGTTTTTTTATTTGATTTTTACATATAAATTTTTAAAAACATTTTGTATTTTTAGAGTGGAAAGGTCTTCCGATCAAGTAATCAAACCAATTAATCTAGAAGCATTAAAAACTTGGGTAGGAAAATTTCCTGACGATGTATTAAAAAAAGTTCCACAAATCGCACCGATGTTAGGTCGTCTCGGATATGATCCGTATGCAGTCCCACCAAATTATGGACTACCCGATGCCTTTGTACAAAATAATACTAATTTGATTAATCAGAATAAAGAAATTTGGTTGGAGCGCGCGAAAAATCTATCGTCGCAAAATCAATTTATGAATGGCGGACTTCTTAACAATTTATTGTCTCCCGACAGTGCAAATCTGACGACGACAAAAGATTGAATTCGTTTTTCATGTACCAATGTTGTGCCTTTGTAATTTTAAGTTTTGTTGCCATGAATATTATATAAGTTACTTTCGTACTGCAAACTGCAATTTTCATGTACTGTTAACCATGATAGTACTTACTTACCGAATATTTCATTTGTCCTTAGACTTGTGTTAGAACCAAGATTACATTGTACTTCGAACAATTGTTGCTCAGAATGTTATCAGTTAAGTTTTTATTGATAAGTTATTTGTATACGAAGCGTGTTAAAATTCTTCGTATTCGTAATTTGTCCATCGATCTTTCCGAAATGGTACAGCCATTTATTTTTTTTCGTATTGCTAAAACCCACATCACAATTGACTTGAATACCTATATTTATATATGGACATTGGGTAGAATGTGATAACATTTTTATTATTATGTGTTTTATTTTTCTTCCTTTCTTTCATAACTCCATTAAAATTAAATATGCATTTAAATAATCCGCGTACAATAGCCGAAGAAAGTGAATTCGTGTTTTCTTGTTAAATTTCGTGTGTTTCCATTTTGTATTTCTCTTTACAAAAATGTATCTATCTACTTATTGTTTCATGTACTGAAGTACCTAAAAATTGAACGGACATTCCTTTTCTTGTTTTTATATGATGTGTATCTATCTACGGTGTAAATGCAAGAGCACAACTTACACTGTAATTTCTAATTTAAATTATATTGGGCTGTGATTTATTTGTTTTTATGTAGTAACGTAGTGTTTTTAAGTATCTTATATTTTCATTTGCGAATAGAAAATTTTACTGTCGTTCTGCACTATCGGTAAAAGTATAATGTAAATATGCCTGTTTATAAGCTTTTACTTCATTAAGACTTATTTTCATTCGTTATAAAAATTATTATAATTCGATGAGTTTTATAAAACTTGATGTTCATGAATTGTAATACGAGACTCAATAAGTTCCTTTTATGTAATGCATGTTTAATAGTTACTATTACATTCCCACATTGTATCATTTGTCACTTCAAATCTACTGCTCAAAAATAATGGCCTTTCATGTGAAAAAAATTTTCTGATTTTTTTTGTGTCTGTTGGCTTAAAAATGGCATGAACCTACCCGTACTTGAAAGACTTATACAAAGTATCTAGAAAACTTATAGGACAAGGTATTCTCAATATCTATATTGCGTGTAATCGAATTCGCAATTCAGAATGAGCCATTTTTGTGCTATTTTTATTTATTCTCTCTCGAAGATTTGACGTGGACATATTGTGTTGAATTATACGCAAGATATTAGTACTTGGCTACTATGTACTGTATGAGTATCGTTTTCATTGTAAATGTCGTTGTCATGTAAATTTTTTATCACAATAAGTACGAAAACGCTTATGTTTTGTTAATTATGATGAAATAAATTGATATATTTATTTAAATGTGTTTTAAACGCTTTTATTCCTTGAGTCTTTATTCACTAGACATGTTTTTCGAATTGGAAAAATTACAGCGAAGATATACCGTAGTTAAATTCATTATATCATTTTGCATTGATGCGTTAAGCTATAGTGAATTTTTCTCTGAACGTTGAAATGAATGTAGAAGTGATGGCTTAAACATACAATTTCTATGGTAGTAATTTGCGAATAATTGTATTTTTACCCACAATTTTCAAACTTTGAATTCGTTATGAAAAATTTTAAATCAGTTTATTAAACTCACCTGTTTTCAAGTGTCAACAATTGAATCAGAATCAGAATTACTGTTGACGAATTCCACAAGGGATCACGTGCAGTAAATACTTTCTTTGTTTCATGCAAAGTAATATGAAAATATATATTTTTTTCCCATGAGGAATTGTATTATGCATGTGATTTGACAGTTTGACCAATAATTGAGCATTCATGCATGCACATGTCAATGCAGTCATATTCAGGGTTGACTGGAGTCTGCTCTGAAAGGCGACTCTGAAGAGACTGGGAGACTCGTTGTCGACTCGAAATGAGATTCCAAGTTTTATTCCTCACAGATTCACAATTTTTTTCGATTCCCAGTTTCTATTTTGAACGAGTCTTTCAATGAGAACGAGTCTCTGTTTCGAGTCCGAATATTTTTCTTTTTTCTTGTTGTAACGTCTTTCGCAAATGGTTGTTTTTTGAAGAAACGGCTTCAATTGTGACCATTTTTATTTTTTTAATGTTTTGTCTGCCAATTTAATAAGCAATACGGTGTAGATTTTACTTTCAACATCTGCTACACTAGAAAATACTGTAATTTATTGTTGATGATAGATAAAAAAAAACACACATTGAAAAAAAGAGACTCGGACTCGCGAAAGACTTTGAGTCTTTCCTGTGAATGTCCCTCGTTACATGACATTTTCAGAGACTCTGGTCAACCCTGTCATATTTTTTTAATATAATGGCTTGTTTGACATAAGTGCCAACTATTGGTAGTCAAGTGTTATCTGCACTATCAAAGTTGAATAAAACAAAAGATGACCCGGCATCAACTTTTCAATTTAGAGCTCACAAAGTTATGTTATTGTTTTGTGTACTTATTTGTACTCGTTACTTGTATTCAAACGTCTCTGTTTAATACGTAAGTTTCGTTGGTGGTGTTGAACAATATTCAAAAATTCCAGTTTCCAGTTCAATCATGTGATTAAATGTAAGTGCAGAAGTTGGTGCTTTGTGAATTCGATAAGCTTCAAATGTGGGTGTAAAATGACTTCACCAGCATAACGTATTTCTTTGATGCGTGGAGTATGATTTCGTAAACGAATTCGAAGATCGTGTGCATTTTATAACGGATAATTTTTCATTACTGTAATGTAAGTGCGTTAAATTTAATTTACTTTTAAACACAAGCTGTAAGCTCGCTGAAGGATATTTTGTATGATGTTTTAACTATAAAAAAAAGTAGCGTACTATGGTTTTTATCTTATCAACTAACCCGAATACTCCTTATCTAGCTAGTGTCCTCTTATCATATGTAGAGTAGTAGTAGTATTTAATAATTCGTTTTTCCCATTTCATGAAATCGTCTGGTCAGAATTTATTTATTGTTACATATTATTCTTTCTTATAGATAGTATGATGTATAACATGTGCTGTTTATAATTTCGTAAAATTACCTACGGTTTAATCGGAAGTTGTCTTATCATATGGTGTCTTGTTTTCTTCTCACAGATTCCCCAGATGGATAAACAATCTCTGCTTGTGCTGTATTCCAAGGTAATATCATCTTCATAATTATTACGTTTAGATCGTTAGAGTGTGAATAATTTTGATGTTCTATTGTCATATCATTTGCAGTTAAATAGGTAGATTGTTTTAAGCGAGCATCAACTTGCCCCGTACCCATTACCAAACTTCAAATTTACCCTCTCCTTGCATGCTAAAATAATTTATCGTAACTCATGTGTACATTATTAATATGTATACTTTATTCTATTGTTTCATTCGTCATTATTACGAAATTATTATGAAATTTCATCGATAAAACACAAAGAAAATCATTTAAATTAAGCGATAATGTTTTCCACTTCATTAACCGAAGGAATTTTCTTCTAAACTTTTTTTCGTGTTGAAAATTTTTTCAGAAGATAAGTAACTGTAGTTTTAAATGTTTGGAGTCTGACTAATCATATCAGAATTCCTCTTTTTAGCCTATTTCATGTTTTCTGATCATTTAACTTACCATTGTAATGCAGAAAAAATTTGACCAATTTCCGTTCACAGAAATCTCAGTTTCTTGGAAACTGAAATCATATGGTTGATGAACCAATTAATGATAAGAGATTAATTGATGGCAAACTAAATGAATTATTTAATACAGTTAGGATGCATATTATTTTCGTTTCCCGACTGCATAAATCAAATTATTCTATAACTTGTATGAATGGAGAAAATCAATCTTTCATTCATTTTATCAAAAATGGAAAAGGAATATAAATATTATGGATACTCTACCACGTGATCATAACTTTTCCATAGAATGAAAGAAACAAAAAAAATCACGTTTAAGTACGAAATGATGGAGCAATTTTAATTTACTGTTCGTATACAAGAGTTCAAGTCGCTCAACACCGCGTCACAATATTTACATTCATACACACAAAACATATAAGTATGATAAAATGCATATCGACTGTTTGTAGGCGTTTTAAGTTAATAAACGTCCTTTCATTGACCGATCTGTTCTCCCTTCTACCGATAATTCAATCAGACATGTGAATATTCATAATGATTATTTTCTGTCTTTACTTTAATCATTCTGGTAGTTCGACTGTTGGAATTGTGCCTGTTCGACGAGAATTTACGAATCGAGTAATCAATTGCGTAATCATTCCCAAACACAATTTTTATTTTACCGTCGTCGTTTTGCAATTTTATTTTTCGAGCGAATTTTATTCGTATTTGCACCCCCTGTACGAGAAAACCTGCGATTGTTTTATTATTCAGAAATATATTTTTTCGAAGAGTATCATTTTACACGTGAAATGAAATATGACATCGAAATTCGTGCCATAATTTTCGATTGTATTTTTTCATCGGTAGATGTTAAGCATAATTTTCGCGATTTATCGATATGATACGTACTATTGTGCAAGATTTGATAATTCATAAAAAGAAAGCCAAAGTTGTTACACAAGATGATTATTATAGGAGATTTCAAACCTGGACAACAGCCTCAGATTTCTTATATTTGTATACAAAAGTAAGCAATGATTACCTATTGACTATGATTGTGAATTTTTTTTCTGTTTCAAATTGAACAACAGAACGCGATATTTTGTATGAAGTTAGATTTCAAATTGAAAAGTTCTGTCGAAAAGTCAAGTGCTAAATGAATTAATAATATTTCAGCTGTTACGATGTTTATTCTATCGTTATATTTGTAATTGTCCTGAATAATATTCTGTTAGGTACTTTTTCCACATAACATGTTAACGCATTTGTTTCCAAAAAGAATTACTTGCTTTTGTTGGTGAGGTAATTTTTCATAATTATCGGTAATATGGATGAAAAATGGGTTAGAAAACTGTTTCATGAGGAGTAGCTGTTCATTGCAGTCACGAAAATTTGAAACAATCAGAAAAAAAATCGTAACAAATGAATTGAAATTAATTAAAATTTTGATAAAATAATTTCAGTCTAAATTTATGATAATAGGTTGTCATTTTTAAAGTATTTCTTATCACTTTTTTACTTTTTAGAAATAATTTCAATTTGATGAAAGCTAATCATTCATCGATTTTAAACCAAAAAATTTGAAATTAATTTAGTTAAATAAGTAAAATTTTGAAAATCTTAACATTATTTTCAAGAGTTACTTTCAAAATATAAAATTTTAAAACTACTGCCAAAATAGTAATCGAGTAATTTATTCCAAAGTTCTAATGTAACTCTTCTTGTATTATCAAAAATATTACAGTTGAATCGATGCATAAGTACAAAAAGAGCATGTATCTATCTATGTCTGAAAAGTAAAATTTTTCAAGAAACGAGAAAAAAGATTTCAATTTTACATCTCAAGTTTAAGCATAATGTTACGGAATAACCTCCAGTTTAGAATTAAGCAATGAACTCTATAGATCATTTTTGTAATCTTCCTCACTTGAAAATTAATGTAAAATAGAATTTGAAGTATGATTTGGGCGAATTATTTTGCACTAAGGAATTAGAATAATTTATCTCAATTGATAATGCAGACTGATTCTGTATCCACATTTCCATCGATTTTTTAAAAAAATGAACACAACACAAATCAAAGGATGTTAAAATTGAATGCATTACATTCCAGACACCATTTTAAAGGCTTTCAAGTTGAAAATAAATAAAAATTCATAAATGGCAAGAGACTAGTTGAATGTAGGCAGGGTTAAATATGTAGAATATTTTTGCACCAAGGCATGGATTGTTCATCCCTATCTTATAATTTTACTAAATATCTGTGTGTGTCCTTGTTCTTTGTGATGAGTATTACATCTTCTCACGTTTACAGTACGTTCATTTACGTATATAAACTGCTGCTATGGTTTATTATTTCTCATTTATATTTTATATCTTCATTTTCAATCGTCCAAGTACAATTTAACGTATAATTATCAGCGATAACTTAATTATTTACACATTCACCTAATATCCGTTACGATTAAGTTCTATATAAATTGCCATTTTCAAGAATAAAACGTACATTGATATGATTTTTTTAAAAAGAGATCATGTACCTACATAAATGGTTTTACGCAATCAATCGACTTTTCATTAGGTACGGGTAAATGGATTTTTATATCGAACATTTGTGTACAAAAATTATGCAATACTAGTTTTTCTCATCTTTTAAATTCCGAATTCGAAAAATATATGTACATTACGTAATGAATACTTTTATCGAAAGTATTCTTACACGTGTGTGATTTCATCGTTGAAAAATCTGGTTTAAAAATGTTTACAAGATTGAAACATTCCAAGTTTACAACCGAGAAAAAGATATACTTATGTGTTGTATGTTTGTAGTTTTGGATGTAACTTATTAGATCGTTCATTATTTTGGTAATTTTTTAAAATAAACTTATAAAAGTCTGATCATATTGCTAGAAATCCAATATCGAGCAAATTTCTAGCAATCTAATTGGTTCGTAGCATATTGTTTACATTTTTGTTTTGATAAGCAAAGCTCAATATTTAAATTGAATAGACTATAATTATAATTCAATAAGTTTATGATCTTTCATAAACGAATACTAAACACTGGTGTCTGAATATTGAAGGTGTGACTGAGAGTAGGGTATTATTATTATAAAATTAACTGCTTATTGTTTCAATTGAAAATTAATCAAATCGATCTTCAGTTACGATAGAATATAGTGTATAAGTAATTAATATTTGGTTTTTTCTATATGTACAGGGCTCCCGTGTTTGGATACAGCATCCTGTTGAAGTCTGGGAAAGTGCTGAAATCATCGAATCTTATAATGGGAAAAGCCTCAGTGTTTTTACCGAAAGTGGCGAAGTAAGAAATCATTTTTTTTAAATAACAAATGAAAATGATGAAATTCGTGTACTCGTATAATATGCTATTTGAATTTGAAAAGCTATTATAATATGATCGTTTCGTTTACTGTTGACTAATTCCTTTGATTCGAACAAGGCTAGAAATTGATTATTTCATTGTTGAAAACTTTTAGCTAAATAGTAGCTAGATGGTTAGCTGTTAGCTACCTGTGGAGAAGTGCTCTGAATGATAGATTAAATTTTTTTTTTACCTCGATGAGAATTATCAAGGAAAAAAACGAGTCCATATTACCGGTTTAATAACTGCTGGCGGATTTGTATAAATTGAAATATGACATGCGTATCTACGCGTATGTTTCGAAGGGGAATTTTTTGAAAACAAAAAATAAATGCATTTCGTACAGCAGTACCTGCGCCATAAGACAGGAACATTACGTATTTGAAACGGTGGTGCATGTTTCTTCGATTCTGTTTTAATAGAGAAGGTCGATAAAAAGTTCAAGTTCATTTAGGTAATACTGAATTATATGGAAATACGATACGAACTGATTACATCGTGCTATCGCAGGTGTATTAGTACGAAAAAGTAAATAAAATGAACACTTATGGAAGATATAGATTACATCATATAACGCCACCGAATACCTAAAAACACAGATCAGGTTCTCTCGTTCGAGATCATAGTAAGCCTACGACAACTTACGAACATACTTAACATAGCTATTTTGATTTTAAAATGAGATGTTTTTATTTATTTTTTTATTCGATGCATTATCGAACTGGTTCGTCGATTGAGACGATTTGTGTAATATTGCAATATACGTTGTACAAAATATCAGTTGGAATAATTACACTTCAATACGTATCCTGAAATGGTTCGATGTTCAATTCATTTGAAAAATTTATAATATTGCTAATCTGCGATCGAAATGTTTCTGGAGGATTGCATTAATGTGGCGACATTGATTTAAATGCAAAATCAAATTACAAACCCTTGTCGTATTTATTGTAATACGAGTAATATTAATTCACTGCAGCAATTTTTTGACATAATTTACGTTATTTCTCCTTGTAAGTCTTCTTTACCTAAAACGTGGCTTTGCGACGTGTATTGATACGAACCTTGAAAATTATTTCCCGTTTGACTACTTGATGACGGGTGAAAAAAAAAGTTGTTATTGGGGCGAAAGTGTAATTAGTAAAATTAAACATCCGAAAATTCGAGGTACCCAGTTATTACCTTAGTTTAATGGTACAATTTTATTTTATTTCAGAAACGTGATATTAAAACTGAAAAATCAGACGAACTGCCGCCTCTAAGGAATCCGGATATATTAATTGGCGAAAATGATCTCACTTCTTTATCCTATTTACATGAGCCAGCTGTACTTTATAATCTTCTAGTCAGATTCTGCCACAAAAATTCTATTTACACTTATTGTGGTAAGTTTCATCTTCATGCGGAATGTAAACTGAAACACTACGTTTAAATTTGACTAAAAATTTCTGGAATCGGTAAAGTTTTCAACGCGATTTTACGAACGAACTTTTAAATATTGCTATTACACGCTATCGTTTAATTTCTATCGAAAAGAAATTTTTATAGCTTAGGTTGGTCTTTTTATTTTATTTTTCATAATATATTTTTTCATTTCTAATTTTTTTTCTCGATAATGAATGTTGTCAAATTTTCGTTGTTTATATTTTTGTTATCAGCGATGAAAGTGCTTTTAATTTTGTTTGATACGTTGGAAAAAGCGAAAAGCATCGTAATAATTTCTTGACTGTTTTTCGATCAGCTATGTATAATTATGATGAAAAGTTTAAAGTGAATAGGTTTTAATTATATTCTTTATCACTGTGGTCGATATTAGAAATGAAAATGAAAGTACCGAGTTGTAACTAAGTTCAGTTTTCAGTTTTTCTTGTCGTTCGAAACGTAGTTTGGTTGAATCAGATTGAAAAGTAAGGTTAAATTTGAAATCGAAGCTATAAGTTCTACGATTTATTCTTATTTTCTGTTCTAACTTTTCTTTGATGAGGAATGAGCAAACAGCAAAACTTTTTTTCAAATACAGAAATTTTTACTGATAATAAACTCAAAATAATGCAAACTGATGTTCAATTAACATGGTCTTATTTTCATTTCTTGTGGCTTATTTACTTCTCTAATTCGTTTGTATATTTCATAATGAAAAGCGAATTACATAGATGAAAAACTGAAAAAGAAAGACAAACGTAATGAGTGTAAATTTGTAAATTTGATACTGCTTCTTTTTTTATTATAAAATTGTCGTATTGTTTTGAATTCATAGTTCAATTTGTGAAAGTGATATTTAAAATCGCTTCGAAAATAACTACTCTATTCTTACTTGTTGGTTTGTCGCGTATCTGAATAACCTGGTACAAATTATGTACTCATTGCGAGTTAATAAAAATTGAAACCTTTTTTTCAATAGGAATAGTCTTAGTTGCTATTAATCCTTATCAAGAGCTGCCTATTTACGGTAACGATACAATATGGGCGTATCGCGGAAGAGCGATGGGAGATTTAGATCCTCATATATTTGCTATAGCCGAAGAAGCTTACAATCGCATGGAGAGGTAAGATTTTTTCGGGTATATTTTTCTGAAGTGGTGATTCGGTGGTTAATTCGAATTATTGTCGTTATAGCGAGAAAAAAGATCAAAGTATTATTGTATCAGGAGAATCCGGTGCTGGAAAAACGGTATCGGCTAAATACGTAATGAGGTACTTCGCTACTGTTAGCGGTTCTTCCAAAGAAACTCAAATTGAAAAGAAAGTTCTAGCTTCTAGTCCGATTATGGAGGTAATTGTTTTATTACGTATCACTCTTGTAGCAATATACCTACATTATATTTCATTTACTTAATTGTTGCGATTTACTTAACACTTCATCGATTCTTTGAAAAATGTTTATTTACGGATAATTATCAATTGTAATTTATTAATTTGTCTGCGAAGTTAATTTCGATAATTAACAACTATGATAAAATGATAACCTAAAATCAACGTGCCAGCTAATTAGTTCGATGTAGAAATATTGATATCGCCTATTTTCATAAACATACACTAAATATTGTGGAATCAATTCTTCGAATTTTAAACGAGCCTTTGACGCTAATCGCGTAAGTTATGACCTACGTCGATGTTAAATTTTGTATTTTGGCTAAATTTCGAAATGAATTTACATCGAGAGGAAAATTTTTTAACCTTGATTTGTGTTCGGAAGCAAGTAAAATAGCTTTTACCTCTTTTTTATTCTTTTATCAAAATTTCATTTAAATTAACCGATTACGAGGAAATGCTGGTACACAAAAATTGTCGCTAAATTGTTGTATTTTCGCAGGCGATTGGAAACGCTAAAACGACGCGGAATGATAATTCGTCGAGGTTTGGAAAGTTTATCGAATTGCAATTCAATAAATATTATCAAATTGTCGGCGCTAGCATGAGAACGTATCTGTTAGAAAAATCTCGAGTCGTTTTTCAAGCTCCAGAAGAAAGAAATTATCATATATTCTATCAACTGTGCGCTGCTCGCCATCAGTACCCAGAATTGAAATTAGGTAAGCAATAACCGAGGATGAATTAGACGAAGACGCGATATTTTTTTTTATCAGTAGATTACATACGTGCATTTGTTTACAGATGAAGCCAAAGATTACGAATATCTATGTTCGGAACATATCATCGCAGGAGTAAACGACGAAAAGTGTTTCCAGGATACGAAACATGCTTTAGAGACGTTAGGATTTGACGAATCTGACCAACTAGATATTTTTTACGTGCTATCTAGTATTCTTTTTCTCGGCAATATTAAGATTAGCGAGAATCCTCGCGGTGCTCACGGCGATTCGGAAGCTAGCTTTATTAAAGTGAGTGGAGATCTAATTTTAGCTTTAGTTCCAAATTATCAATTTATATCATTCGATCGTAATAACTCTTTCGTTCTTAGGATGATGACGCGCACTTGGTTAAAATGGCAGAGTTGATGAAGCTGAATAGTAGAGAATTACGAAAATGGCTCTGCCACAGACGAATCGTCAGCATGAAAGAAACTTTCGATAAGCCGATGAACGCCAACGAGGTTTGATACTTTTTGCAATTAATTACCAATTCAGTCACTTTCACGAGGTAATAATCTTGATCGTTTTAGGCTAAAGGAGCTCGGGATGCTTTAGCTAAGTATATGTACGCCGAATTATTTTGTTGGATCGTTAAAATGATAAATAGAGCTTTAGAAACGACGAGTGAAAAGCATAGGTTTATCGGAGTACTCGATATATACGGTTTTGAAACATTTGAAATTAACAGCTTTGAACAGTTTTGTATTAATTACGCTAACGAAAAGTTACAACAGCAGTTTAATTTGGTAAGTTTATTTCTCAACAGGTTGAATATTATTAAATTCGTGCTAAAAGTATTTTCATAGAGAATGATCACTCGTTTATTTATGTATTTATTTATTTTTAATTTTTAACAGCACGTATTTAAATTGGACCAAGAAGAGTATTTAAAGGAAGACATCGAATGGAAATTCATTGATTTTTACGATAATCAACCCTGTATCGATCTAATTGAAACCAGACTTGGAATTTTAGACTTACTCGATGAAGAGTGCAGAGTAAGATATGGCTTATTTTTATAAATAAGTTACTTTCAATTTTTCTTTATTCTTTAGGGTATTAAAATGGAAATTTCTTTTTTCCCCTAGATGCCCAAAGGTACAGACGATTCATGGGCGGAGAAGTTATACGGTAAATGCTCCAAGTGGAATCACTTTGCTAAACCTCGTTTCGGTTGGTAAACGTTTTTATTTTGCTGATTAAAAAAAAAAAAAAGGTTCAACTTATTTTTACTTGTGATAATCTTTTTTTTTTCAGGTACTAGTTCCTTTATTATCAAACATTTTGCCGACAGTGTGGAATATCAAACATATGGATTTCTTGATAAAAATAAAGACACCGTTATAGAAGAACAGGTACTTGAATAAAAAAAAAAAAGCACTACTCGCTCGGAGGTGTTTTTGGCGATGGCGATGGCGTTGGTGTTTGCGCCGGCAGCGGAGCATCGTCCTTTTTCTTATACAGAGTACATTGCGCTTTTTTGTACTGGGGACGACAGCAACGAGGTCTGGGGTTAGGAATGGTAAAAGGGGGTTTTCTGTACATCATAACGTGTTCGGTAAATCTACACGATACGACTGGTATGTCCCGTTTGATCTTATAACGATACTGATATGTTTTGGTCATTTTAGGAATCCATTTTGGTGGTTCGTTAGCTTTTTGAAATGATTTTTCCGTCACGTCGGCCCAATCGATTATCGGCGCTTCTGCATTCAGCAATGTTTCTGTAGCTTTTCGTTTTAGTTTAGTTGCGTGCGTCTCTTGTACCGGTATCTTTGGTTCTTTGGGTACATTGATTTTCTTACGAGGTGGTAAAGGAAAAGGTTTCGGTCTGTTGTATGGGAATAGCGCGAATGGTTTTCGATAAACCGGCTCCGGCGGATATAGTTGGGCTCGCTTAATATATAGTGCATGCGGAGTGAAACAGAAATGAGGATTTGAACGGGACATACACCGATGACCGAATGATTTAAAAATATTTTTACGCGATAAATCGGCCAAATATTACTTGGCAATTTTTTATGCTGCGTGTTATTTTATTTAATATTATGTTTGTATTTTTACAGGTTGTATGTCTAAAGGAAAGTGGTAACAAGCTGTTAAGGAAGTTATTCGATATTGGGAATAATAATAAACTGAACGTAGCTTCTCATGCGGCTACAATTGGCCATTCGAACAAAATGAGAATATCAATCTCATCTCCCAAACAAATGTCCGCTACTAGTCCTGCTAACAAGCAGCATAAAAAAACCGTTCGTAAAACTAATGATAATTTTTTATTCTGTATTGTTGAAACATCGATTGTGAGATGCTCACATTACTGTGTTGAATTTTGTAGGTTGGATCCCAATTCAGAGACTCGTTAAATGCTTTAATGGCCACGTTAAATGCTACGACTCCTCATTATATAAGATGTATCAAACCGAATGATTCGAAGGAAGCGTTTGTCTATAATCCTCAAAGAGCTGTTCAACAACTGAGAGCTTGTGGTGTGTTGGAAACGATTCGTATCAGTGCGGCTGGTTTCCCGTCCAGGTAATAGTTTTCATCTATATATAAGTATATTCGATAAGGTTTAATTTATGCTTTTTGATTTCGTTACTCCTAATCCGAATCATTTTAAGTTCTTCGTAGAGTGATTTATTTTTTTTTAATTTTGATGTTCAATTTTTTTGAGATTTTATTACTTTTTGTTTTTTTCCAGAATTTTATATACTGATTTTCATAGCAGATATAAAGTACTTTGTAAATCAAACCAACGGAAAAAAGACATCCGCGAAAGTTGTGAATTCATAATGAATACGTTTATAAAGGTAAAAGATCGATAAATCGTATTGAAAAAATATTTTCCTAAAAACATATGTATTCATGGGCTGGTAATGCATATCTAAGGTTTTTGAAGCAAACCTGGGCGCATTTTATGTGTTCGAAAATGAATTATTTCTGCGTATTACTGAGAAAGGCATCGAACAGTCTGCTTCAAAATCGTTTATTTCTAACAATAGCATTGCTAGTCCATATATTATATTCTCTGAGGAGTAACTATAAATTTTAATTTTTTTTTTTTTTGCATTTTTTCATAGGATGAAGATAAATATAAGTACGGTAAAACGAAAGTATTCTTTCGAGCTGGTCAAGTTGCATTTCTAGAACGTTTGCGATCGGATAAAATGAAAGCTTGCTTGGTCATCATACAGAAGACAGTGCGAGGATATTTAGCTCGAAAACGCTATTTGAAAATATTAAATGCTACCAAAATGTTACAACGTGTTACTCGCGGATTCTTGGCGCGAAGGTAAAATTTACCATTTGTATATTTCTGCGATAGTAATTGCCTTGGAAAAATTTTTATGAGCTTGCACGAATTCATCTATTCAAAACATCGACGATTTGTTTTTTTTTTTCATCCTACCAGACTAAAAATGTATACTAATTAGGTTTTAAAACATACGACTGTCTTATTAACACACGTAAAATTAAACATGTTGATGGTGTATCAATTCGTGAATAAATGTATTGATATACGTATAAAAAACAGGCGTTGCCGGTGATCGACGAACGAAAAAAAAAGGGGTAATAATGAGTTCAACACAATAGTTGACATTAGTGTCTCGTTTACCGGAAACTAAATCTCGCTCGTGCGTTGCGTGGTTTTGACAAAAAAATTTTTTACCTAAAAGTGTTTTTTTTTTTTTTTATGCAAGAACGACTTTTAAATGGCTACGTAAAATCATATTTTTCTCTGAATTTATACTTGTACTTTCGTTAAACTATTTTGCTAATTGATTTTTTTTCTGGTTACTTTTGCAGACGAGTTCGTCATATGAGACGTAATCGCGCTTCTATCGTTATACAGAAATACGTCAGAAGATGGATTCAGTATCGAAAATATCAACAAATCCGAAACTCGGTGTTGAAAATCCAAACGCACGGAAGAGCTTTACTAGCCCGTCGAAAGTATCAAAATATGAAACAAAATAAAGCTGTAAGTTTTTTTTTTTCATTACGAAACAGTGTTAGTGGCGTAAAAGCGAACGGAGCCGTGTACGATTTTTCCCTAGTTAAAATTGATTTTTACGCTAGAAAAAGCAGTAAAATTGGGTGGTCAACGTTTTTGAATATGTTCAAATACCAATTTTTCGATCCCTAACGTTCAAAAGTCAACAAAATTTTCGCTCGAGTTATTTCTTTTAATTTTGAAAACCAAATTTGAGCAAATCTCTCTCTTTCCTCTCCTCATTTCTCCCAGAAGCCAGGTGCTGCGAATTTTCTCATAATCGTTTATTATAGGCGTCCAAAATTCAAGCAATGGTCCGCGCTTGGTTGCAACGTAAGAAATATCTTCAATCCAAAAAGTCGATCGTCAAATGCCAATGCACCGTTCGTCGATTTCTGGCGAAAAAGAAGTTGAAAGAACTAAAACGCGAAGCTCGTTCGGTCGAACACGTCAAAAAACTGAACAAAGGATTAGAAAATAAGATTATCGCGTTGCAACAAAAAATCGACGAAATGGTAAATATTTTTCAGGTTTTAGTACATCTTGTTTTCTTGTTATGATTAATAATGATAATAATGACGATAAATTTGAAAAAATTGCAGCGAAAAGAAATTACCTCGCTTAGAAGTGCCGCCGCTGAATTGAACGAAACTAAATTGAAGTTAGAAGCTTTGAAGAATGTCGAAGTTGAACTGAAAACAGCCCGCGTGCAATTATCTGAAAGAGATGTCGAATTGAACAACATTGTAAATTTATTGCAACAAGAAAGATACGCCAAAGAAGAATTGCAGGCTCTTAAACAGAAAGAAATCGAAGAATACGAAAAACGCTGCGAACGATTAGAACGCGAACGAGAATCCCTAATAAAAGATATCGAGTCCGTTAAAGAGACCGCTTCCGAGGACAAAGTCAACGTCGAAGGTAAATTATAAATTTCGTGAAGATAGCGTGCCATTTTCTATTTATCAAAAAGCGAAATTGACGCTGAAACAGTTTTTCATAGCGTAGAAAGTAAAAAAAAAAGATACGATTTGCTAACTTTATCAATTTTGTTTCGATACAGTAATGTTGATATTTGAAACCTTTGCATTTTGTGATGATTTTGTTTTTCATTTAGAAATGATCCGTTCAAAAATCGAACAAGAAAAATTAATTTTAATACGTGAACAAGATCAAGACCGAGACGCTTATCAGAAATTATTAACCGAAAGAAATATCTTGGAGGCGAGAGTAGAAGCACTGGAAAAAGAATTGACCAACCAAGGACATGGTCATTACAGGTCTCTTTCTGATGCTAGTACTATTTCCATTCAGGATAATTCTAGAGGATCACCCGATGGGACTGCTAGCGTTGTCGCTGAGGTATGTGCCATAATCGTACAATAAAAGTTTGTAAATGAGACTACCCAGGTTGAAGGGTGAAATACTTAATACTCGAGTGTTATTTTTTGGCAGAAAGAAGATGTTTCGCTTCTATTAAAATTGCATCAAAAATTAAAATCGTTGGAATTCGAAAGAGATAAGTTGACGAAGAAGATTGATAACACCGAACGAATCATTTCTGGTAGTCCTTATAACGATCGAGCTCGTGATTCTTTCAAGGTGCCCATTAATTCAAATTGAATAATGGAAAAAGTTTAAAGAGGAAAATGTTTGTAATAATTTTAAATTACAGATACAAGAATTAGAAATCGAAAATGAAAAATTACGAAGTAATTTAGATAAGCTAAGAAAAACTGTTGCAGAGTCTCATACAGACGCCGCTTCAAATGAATTAATAGGTAAGTTGATCAAATCGTAGAGATGTTGGTATTATTCATTCATAAAAAAATTCCAAAATAATTGGGAAATTCTGCGATTGTATTGCAGATCAATTTCATGAAATGGAAACAGAATTGATTCGTAGACGAGAAGAATGTAGCCAGCTGAGAAACGTATTGGTCAATAATACTGAAGGTTTGAAAAGTATAGCGAAAAGTAATTACTCTCCGGAAGCTGATGTTGAAAGTATTAACGAGGATGGCGAGTTGGTATTGGCTTTTGAGGCTCAGAAGAAAATTAACAGGTATTTAAATATTTTTCAAGCGATTAATCTTTTACGTAATTTTTTTCTCAAATATTCTTTTCGCGATTTTAGACAACTCGAAGAAGAATTACAGCGTGAAAAGGCTTTGTGGGTGAAAGAAAAGGAGGATTTTAAAGAAGAAATTGCTCGTTTGAAAGAGGATAACGATAGACAACAACAACTGTTGTCTGTGAATTTATCGAAAACCCCTCAGTCTCAAGCTGAAGCGTATTTGACTTCCGAAGTGAATCGACTTGTGGCAGAAAACTTGGTAATAGTTCTGTTTAAATAATCGAGATATAGTTATGGTTGAATCGATAAAATTTCGTTCATATTGGTAATTATTTACGAATTTTCTGCGAATATTTTCAGGAATTCCGCGATAAGTATGATATCTTACAAAGAGAGTACAGAAAAATCAAGAAACAATTACAAGGTTATTTGGAAGAATGCAACGAAAAAAGTAAAGATTTGAAAATTTGTAGAATGCTGCGATATTTTTAAAAAGTCGATTTCCTAAAAGGAAGGAATATTTTTATATACGTGATTTTGCGACAAAAATTACGTATCATATAAAAATATATGATTCTGCTTAGTTGTAATCAGACTTTTCTCTCACTTTCGTTGTTTTAATTCTGTAATTCACTCATTCAAATTTGTTTTTACAGGTGCTAACAATACGATAACGGAGAGCAATACTGTAAATACCACCGTTATCGCTAACATTGTTAATAGTGAATTGCCATCAGTTAGGAAGAAAGAAAAGAATTACATGGGAATGTTTGAATTCACTACGCAAGATATTTCTACTATTTTGAAAATATTAATCAACGGTACTCGATTATGATTTCGAAGGTTATCAAGTCTTACCTTCTATACAACGGTATTGTTTATTCTTACAGATCTAAAACCGAGTATTGCTATCAAATTGCTTCCTGGTTTACCTGCTTATATATTATTCATGTGCGTCAGACATACTGATTTCATCAACGACGAAGATAAAGTAAATTTCATCAAATTAACGAATAGTGAAATTAATTTCAATATTTTACCGATATAAATCTCGTTCTAGGTTCGCTTATTGCTTTGTGGTTTCATTAATAATGTGAAAAAAACGGTTAAACGAAGATTACATGATTTAGATACTTCGATACTGTGGCTTTCGAATACGGTACGATTGTTACATACACTTAAACAGTACAGCGGAGAGCCGAGCTTCCAGGAGGAAAACACACAAACACAAAATGCCCAATGTTTACAAAATTTCGATCTATACGAATACCATCAAGTACTCAGCGATCAAGCTGTGTATTTTTTCCAAGTCACCATACGTACAATGCAGAACAAAATCAAAGATTTAGCTTTAGTCGCTATCCTAGAATTTGAAGCTATTCCTGGTCTGTCAAGCGGCAAACATTTGACCAGGTCTTTGTCAGTGACAACAGCTGAGACTCCTGTCACTCAAACACCCGATACTTTGCAGAAACAACTGACCGAGTATTATAATTTATTAAGCATTTTGGGAGTTGATTATCAAGTCATCGTACAAGTTTTTCAGCAGGTTTGTATCGAAATGTTATTGCAGAATTCGGTATATGAGTGTATGTGATGAAAATATTTACCTAATTTTTCTTGTTGCAGTTGTTCTACTTCATCTGTGCAACTATAATGAACAATATGTTACTTCGTAAGGAATTGTGCCATTGGACAAAAGGTATGCAAATCAGATATAATTTGTCGCATTTGGAACAGTGGGCCAGAGATTTAAATTTAGGTGCTAACGAAGTAAGTATCGAATGATAATGTAATTTATGTTAATTATTTGAAAGTGAAAATATAAAACGGCGGAAAAATTATTTTTCAGACATCCAATATTTTAGAAATGTTGCAACCTATAATTCAAGCTTCTCAACTGCTACAAGCTCGTAAAACCGATAACGATGTGAACACCATTTGTGATATGTGTAACAGAATGACTACTAATCAGGTATAAATTCATTAGTTTCTAGTTATAATTTCGCAGTTTTGAATTCCATTTGCAATATCCGGTTTGGTTTATAGATAATTAAAATACTGAATTTGTATACTCCGGGAGATGATTATGAAGAAAAGGTTTCCATGTCTTTTATTAAAAAAGTGCAAGAAACGTTATTGGAGAAACGAAAGGATTCTGAACAGGTACGTGTAGATAGTGTAGGTTTGTTGACTCGTGCTCTTTCGTTAGTTGCGGAGCATTGCGAAGGTGTTTAAAATGTATAGTAATACGAATATTTATTAATTATTTGAATTTTCATTTCAGCCAACCCTACTCATGGATACAAAGTTTCAATTCTCCGTTAGATTCCCATTTAATCCATCGAATATTAGGTTGGAAGATATCGAAATACCAGATGCGATAAATTTACCTATGCTTCGAAAGCTTTAAGTATTATTTGATGGATAAAAAAATTCTGCATTTGAACGAATCGTAATGGCATTTACAAAAAACAAGTCTTTTTTTTTTTAAATAAATTATAGCAATTAAAACGCATTTTAGATTAAGTTATTTAAGACATAATTTATTATTGAAAACCAAAGGTGTAAAACAATCATCGAATATATCGACTTTCAGCTTCACCGTTAACAATATCAACTAGCGAACGAATGTCGAAATGTTTTTCTCGTTAAGTTTGCGTATTGAAAAATGATTTTAATACGATAATACTCTCTAGATTTAATTGTAATTTATTATTTTGTTGTTGGCATGCGATAGATTCGACCATTACAGGGTATTAGTACTGTTGTAGTTAGACGTGTGAGGAAAAAATGTAGATATTTCGTGCATTTATATTATTGGTAAAATTTATACTACTTGTTGTATTGTTGATACCTTTCGCCCTTAACTTGTTATAAATATAACAAGTAAAACTAATAATTGAAAGTTTAAAAAATATTTTAATATTACCATAAAAATGTTGTTATGTAGTATGTAACATATCGCTGATATTGATTATTAGTTGTCACTTGAATGGCACCTAGTGCTTTTATAGTTAATTATTTTGAATGTTAATGTTTGTCTTATTTGCAACAAAATGTTGTCTATATTTATGAATTTTTGCATTCCTGTATTGTGATCAATAATTGTTTTTTTTTTTTTTTTTTTTTTTTTGAAATATCGTTAGTTTTTTCATCTTCCTAATTTTTGAATTACAGTTTGAATTAATTATGGATCTCTAAATGTGAAATAATCGTTTTATTTGTTGCTTTTTACGTGCAAACGAATGAATTTTTCTTATGTATGTATGTGTATATGAGTTTGTATGTACGTGTGCGTGTTCATTTTTTGATCGAAAGTAACTACTGTCTATTCCTTTTAGAGATAAAAGTTGAAGGAATGTTTTCTTTTGAGAAAATATTTTTTCAAAGCATTGGTTTAATGTTCAAATACTTAATTAAAATGTAAGAAATTCACAATCTTTGATTTAAAACAAACGTGTTTGATAGTAAAGCCTTCAAAATTTGATTTTTTTTTCTGTTCAAACTTCAATTCAGTATTATGTGACGCAAGTGTAAAGTTGATATTTTTACCAAGTTTTTGTTATTTATTTTGTGTTTGTGTTGCAAATGTTTGGAAATATTGGTATTGCCCAACAAACATCCTTTAGAAAATTCTAATGATTACATAAAATGGTTATTATCAGAATAAATATTTATTGGAATCGATGCTAACTAGGGTCAATTTTTGTGTATTATTTTCACAAAATAAGTTTGCCTTACTTTGAATTATTCAATGTATTTATGATTTGATTACATTTATAAAATATTAAATAACACAAATGGCTTACGAAAGATGAAAATGTATAAATAATTCAAAGTGATGATTATGCTCGGGCTAAAAAAATTTATAAATTGTAGGATGTGTTGTCTTTTCCACGACCTTTGACCATAGTATAGTTTTTCAAGGCTGTCATTTCAATCGATTTGTGAAGCATGCTTTTCAAATAAATATATAAGAAATTGTTCATTATACCGTTTATGGAAATAATTGAGGTTTACGAATGGCGAAATGAATAATTTCGAATACGTATATTTCATTTTTCAAAGTTTGTAATGTTGATTCATTATTAGAGACTGTGAGAATATAATAAACTCGAGAGGGATTTTTTATCTATTATTGTTGAAATTCTTTCCTTATTATTTCTTCCTGAGTAGTACTTTTTTACAATAATTTTTTTGTATCGTTGAATTTATTTACTTAGTATGTGAAAAATCAATGTATACTTTTTATGCTGTTGTGTGCATATCGAAAGCCTAATTACTGTCTAATACAATAATTTAACATTCCGTGTTATTCCTTCTATCTCTTAATAATTTATTTATCTTTTTTTGTATATTGTGTATAGAAATTAAAAATTAGTATAATTACGTTTGTACAATACTAATGCAATAACAATGCAATAGATTTATTATTTGTAACGATAAAATTACTTCAAAGCATATGACAACGTTTATGCCAATTTACATCGGAAGTTTACAACGTGTTTCCAAAAAAAAAAAAATATTAAAAAAAAAACAAAAACCTATCTAATGTTACCAGATTGTTAAACGCTTTTTTATGTGGTATTTTCGATAATAGAATAAATACTTATCATGTTAATGTACGTGATTGTTTTCATTTTTTACCTCGTTCATATCTCCTGGTGCTTATTGTCTCTAATGTGCCGAAAATTTGTGAAAATAGGGAAATATTTATACGTCGATTACCTATATATAAGAATTGAGATGTGTTGTGACAATTTGAAATGTTGCTATGTCAACGTCAATACGTCAAGTTTTCTATCAATTTTTTGTATTGCGGAGAAATTGCATTAAATTTTAATTAATGCGTCGTCGTCTCGCGCAAAAGTACGAAAAATGAAGAGTAAGGCCGAAAGGATTAAAGTGAAGGTACCTATTTTACCGCGGACCTTTAAATTCAACATACTTTTTTTTTTGGAGTTTTATGTCGAGAGGTATTATTTATTTATTTGGTTCGAACGAATCAGGAATATTTGAGTTTATTGTGGTGGAAGAGTGTTGCCCTTAGTGGACGTGTTTAACGTGGTAACTTTTAACTTTTTTTTTTTTTTACGTTGTTTCTATTTCATATGGTGAACAACAAAGAGTTGGTGAGTATTCTCATCATGCATAACAATAGATTATAGATTCTCTTACACATGATTGACCTGTTGAATAAAAATCAACATTGTTCTGAATGTAGGTTTTTGCGAGTAGTATACCTGAGGTATACGAATTGAGAATACGATTCGTTCATTGTAGTTTAAGTTTGTTTGTACAATGACGGCTGAATATCTGCGGGTTTAAAAAATAAAAATTTCTCATTACTCTGCTGTAGTTAAACCAAATTACAACAATTAAACATGCTCGGATAATTTATGTAGGTCTTTTGTATGGTCATTTGTAACACAGACGAAAGACTGCATCTGACAAGTTCTACAAAAAACTCAACGAATAGTCAATACTTTTCCATACATATTACCCAGCCTACATATATATTTATTTTTTGATGAATATCTGATTTCGGTAATTGGATGACAGTTGTCAAAAATATTGCAATAATCAATTATTAGTCACTTGAAAGCAGTGAAATACCTATTGTAAACAGTAAAATGAACTCTTTCGGAGATGAGTGCAAATCCAGACCGAGACCCTTGTCCCATATCTCCCAATGCTCTCATTACCGCAAGTTCGTATCATCTCTTCTACTTGTTCCCCATCTAAACCTATCGTCGTGTCGAATACCTCAATGACGTCATTCTCCCCACTGCTAGTTCTTTTTATCAATAGTTTTCTTTTAGTAATGAACCATGAAGTTACCAAATTGATAAGCAGTGGTGGTTTTGTGTTTTAGGTGGTACTGGCGCGAATTTGAAATTGTGCTACTTTGGAGAGCGCATTAATATTAAATGAATAATTTTGCGTTTGAAATGAAAATCGACGTTCATAGGTGAATCATTTCGTCCGTAGTATTGAAATATGCCTAAACAAAATATCGAAAAAGTATCTATACTTCAAACGTTAAATTATCATTCGAGTGACGTTACGTCTTGCCATTTTGATGAAAACTTCCGTCTTGTCTCGGGTTCGAGGTAAATATTATAACTAGGTATTTATAATTAATTTTAATAAAATTCATCGTATACTGAAATGTGTTTTTTTTTTTTGGTTCTGGTTCATGTAGCGATAAAAAAGTTGTAGTGTGCGAATGGAAGCCTGAACAGGGATTCGTTGAAATTTCGTATTCTCCTATTACCGAATATAAATACGGTGTAACAAAAGTCGAATTCATTGCAGAAGAACAAGAGCTCATTACTTCATCATTAGATGGAAGTATATCTATTTTCAATTGTGAAGTACGTCGATTTTTTACTATTTGCAGGAGCTAATTATTCAACTGCGAAATAAACATCGAAAAATATGTACTGAATTACGTCATCGGTTTCATTTTTTATTATTTTAGGATGGAGAGTTATTGCATATTTTGATGCATATAAATCTGGCAAGTGTTCGTACGTTTTGTTACATCAGTGAAAATAAACATTTACTTTCGGCCGGAGAAGATGGTACCATTTGTGTTTGGAATCTTACTCGGAAAACCCTCAAGAAGTACGGAATGGCGTATTTTTTTTTTTTTTATGAATTTATAATTTTAAGCAAAACATTTTCGTCATTGTATATTCACTTGAACTCCTCAGATCCGCTCAAATACACGATGAAACCATATCAACAGCTTGCATATCGGCTGATTCTAAAATTGTTTTGACGGGTGACTCAACCGGATTTGTGAAACTTTGGCATGTATCGAAATTCTTAGAAAGTGAAAATTCAAATGAAACTTTAACCCCGGATCAATGTATTTGCGATTGTCACGATTTAGGCATCAATCATGCTGATTTTTCTCCTTCAATGAACATATCAGGTAGTTGAAGTAAATATTACAAATGTGAGTAATTTTGTTCGGTTTGAAACGTGAAACTATACGTATGGATTTTAGATAGAGGAAAAGAATATAAAGTGGTCACCGGTGGGAATGATAATTTAGTTAAAATTTGGAATATAACTTTTAAAAAATACAACGAAACGTTAGGTCGGTGCGAGTACGAATTACTTTTTAATATCGTTGGTCATGCATCTGCAGTTACCTATGTCAAATTCAGTTGCACTGGTACGGTGGCATCTACATCACTGGATAAGACAACTCGTTTATGGACGGTTAGTTGAACTTGAAGATAAAATGATGTTTATGAGGATTAACTGATATTTTTTTTTTCAAATTTGCCGATAAAATTTTTCAGTTTGGTGACGGCAGTTATCAGTGTTTACAAGTTCTTAAAGGTCACAAACGTTATGTTACCACTTGTTGTTTTTCGTCTGATGGATCTCTACTGGCTACAGGTTGGACGAATCTATCTTGCGAATAATTTTCTATACAGGCTTTAATATGATTTTTTTCGATAGGATCAAATGACAAAACTGTGATTGTTTGGGATCTCACTGGAGAGCGGTCGATAGCGACTCATCTCCATAAAAAAGTAGGTTATCTGAATTATTAAAATTTTATGGAATAATTACAAAATGTAATTTTTTAATTAGAATTATTACATTTCCGCAGGAGCATTTATATATTAATCAACCCAGCAGTCCATTTAAACAGAAAAATATCTCAAGAATATATCAAAAAATAGAAAATTTAGGAAACGCTGTCAATTCATGCGCTTTTTCGAAAGATGATTTTTTAGCTGCTGGAGGAACGTAAGTTTTCAAAGTTTAATTTTATAATCGAGTGAAACATCTAATATTCATCGTAAAATGTCTCGTATTTCATCTACAGTGATAAACTTGTTCGATTGTGGCATCGTTCTTCTAGCAACAACAATAAGTTCGTTGAGTTTTCAATATCGCCATTAAGCTTTCATCAGTACGCCGTTAATCAAGTAGATTTTAGTCTATGTGGGACAATGCTAGCCTCTTGTTCTGTCGATGGTACAACTGTTTTGTGGAATATAACTGTTGGTTTATCATAATTTTATCATTTAATTTTCACTTCTTTCTGCTTTGTTTGCTTTAATACGAAAAATTCTATTAATGTAGGAGTATACGCAAATTGGCGCAGTTCATAATGTTGAAGGAGGTGTCAAGTGTTGTAAATTTTCTCCAGATTCACGTTTATTAGCTACGGCGGGTGATAACGAGGTTGTTTGCATTTGGGGCGTTAAAGATTTACAATTGAAAGCGTAATTATCGTAATATATTTTTTATTGATTGTCTTATGATTTGTGAAAGCTTAATATTTGTTTTCAAATTATTTAGTAATTTAACTGGACATACGGACGCGGTATCATGCTTGGCATTTACCAAAGATTCGAAATACCTCGCATCGGGCTGTAGTGGCGGCAATTTGAAATTATGGTGTGTAACTCCATGCACTACGATTTGCTTATTGTGCGAAGATAATGTACACGATTTAGGTTTCACTAGTATGGATTTCAGTTTTGTTGATGATCCTGAAAATGGTGAGTTTCAATTTTTTTTCGGTATGAAAGATTGAAGTATATTCAATATTCAATAGCTTTCTTCTTCTTAACTTGTTTGTAGAACAAAAGGATCAGTACTTTTTAGTTACCGGTGGTAATGATTCTTTGGTGAAGATATGGCAAATCAACATCATAGACGAACTTACTGCTAAAGCTAGTCAGATGCAAGTGATGAATGGACACGGCGGTGATATCACTTGCGTTCGTTTTTCTCCCCTGTCTAATGGAATAGTCGCCTCGACCGCGATCGATAAAACGGCTCGGATTTGGGATTTTGTGAGTATATGTTTACAATTTATCCATCGAATTATCGATTTGCTAATTACACTCCATCCTTGTTTTAGGATTCTGGTACTTGTCTACAAGTGTTGGATTCAAAAGATTCTATGTTAACTTGTTGCGCATTTACGTTTGATGGACATTTCATCGCTGCAGGTAGTATTATTAGAAATAATTTACTTACATGTGTGTGTGTTTTTTAATGAATTGATTTTTATAATACTCTTTGTCTAGGTACTTTGGACAAAACCATCATCGTATGGGATTTACGAAAAAATACCGATGAATTTGAAACATTCGCGATGAACAGGTTGACTGCCAAACGTGATTATGTTGTAAGACTATATAAATAGTTCATCTTGAGATAAATTTTTCTTTTACTAATCCATTTTTTTTTTCTTTAATACTAACATGATTATCAGTTCGAAATCTGATTTATAAATTGAAATAAGAATAAAATTAAACAGTCTATTGAAAAAAAAAAAAAAAAATTAAAATTAGGAGTACGTGATGGCTTTTGGTGATATTTGATTTTATTTATTTTTATAGGTCTCAAATGAATTAGCTGAAGTTAATTTTCACCGTGAGTAATATTTTTTCTTAATTGATTAAGATTGTATCAGAATGGATTATTTTACAGGGGAATGTATAATTTTGTTTTTAGTTAATGATCTCTCTGTAAACGCACCAGATGATTCAATCGAAACACCACATGATTTCATTTGCCCAATCACACATCAGATCATGGAAGATCCGGTCATTTGCGCAGGTATTTCTCAATCATGTTTGTGACATTTTTTCCCCCATTTTAATACACGATCATTCGTATTTTCAATAAAAAAATATTTACAGACGGATACGCTTACGAAAGATCAGCTATCGAGTCTTGGTTCCAGTCGGGAAAGTTGACCAGTCCAATGACTAACCGGTTACTGCCTTCAATTAAAGTAAAACCAAATGTCGTGTTGAAAGAGAAAATCCTGAGTTATTCGTCGTCGTTGATTAATTAGAATCAGCTATTGGCCGGCTTAGCTTAAAATACTGTCATACCAAATAATACTTCTTATTTTTACCATTTTACTCGTTGAATCGTTTTGCATACAATTTATTTTTAAAGGTTTGATTTTTAGATGATTTATTATTATCATCAATTTTTTTCTCAATTTCACTGATGCTATTGTATGTAGTAATTTATAAGATAGTTTATCTACACTATTTCTACTCACTTTAGAGTATTTTTTCCCACCATTGACTGTTTAATGAGCTTATTTGAATTTTTATTTATGTAATTATTGATAGACAGATCGTCTAGTGAATTATTATAAAAATTGCAAAATTGATCAAAAAATATGCTCATTTTGAAATATTTAATAAAAATGTTACAAAATGATGTAATGTATTTAATCGTTAATTCATCTTTATTATATTACTAAACTAAAATTTAAAACTCGCAAGAAAATCCGATCGTTTGTAACATTTAATCATTACTAAACTGTTAAAGAAAAAAAAGTAAAAAAAAAAAACAGTTTTAGACTAGTCACGTATTATTGCCACTTAAAACTGAAGAATTTCATGGAAGAGAAATTTTTTACAGAAAAGAGAAAAAATGTAGAAACCATAAAAACCCTTCGATATTGTTATTTTTTTCAACTTCGTAGGTACAGGGCAAATTATAAAAAATAAAAACAGCTAAAAATTCTAAAAAGCTACTTAAATTACGCAGTGTTGATAAATTTGAAGAAAATTCACACAAAGCGAAATTAATCTTTTTGTCAACAAAATTCGCCAAAATTTCTCACACATGGGATACGTTTCAAATGCGTTCATTTGTTCTATGATCTGCAATACCGATCAGAACTGAATATGTTAAGATGTAAAAATAAATCGTTGTGTTTACTTCATCATTTGAATCGGAATCAATGAATAAAAAGTTGGAAGTGTTATCACAATGTCGAATCGAAATTAGTTTACGCCTAAATTCTGCAACTCTTCGGCTAAATGCTGCGTATCTACTATTTTATTCGATTTTTCTTCATTTTTAGATGTTGGTAAATTAGAGGTAGGTAATCTAGCACACTCTTTCTTATGAATGAACCAATGCAAGCGTTGACATTCGCGATCGCAATACTGCACAGCTTTGCATTTGGAACATTTCTTGTATGCCCGAGGCTCAGCGCATGTTACACAAGGCGTATCGTCACTGGCGAATCTTATCTGGCCATTTATTACGCTCAAAATTACATTTAAAGCTGGTGGCGAGTCTTGTTTACGAGCTAGGCTTTTTACCATCTGTAAAACATAACGTCGTAGGTAAAATGTGAACGAAATTTAAGTCATTTCAAAATTTCTAGCAAGTAACTACCTGCAGAAACAACAGGCATTCTCTATATGGAAATTCTCGAACGCAGTCTCTCAGTAACAAATCCAAATATTCTTCACCACGAGGACTTTTCAGTATCTTTTTAGCGAAAATTTCTATCGGATCTGTTTGTTTTTCCGATGATCTGAAATAAAAGTGAAACAGGTTTCAGCCACGAGTTATTGTAAATTTACGTCAAAAAAACTCGTCACAAAATACGCACATGCTTTTGTGAATTTCATTCAAAATGAAACCCAGGTAATGAAATTTAAAAGAAAGTACTTCGTTAGATTCGGAACCTTTCTTAAATTCTCGTTCACTGAGTAGTTCCAAAACGTTCTTGACTTGCGAGTATTCTTCTAGTAATATTTTCGGCATTTTAACAGCCAGTCTTACAGGGTGAATATTAACCTAAATCAAGGATTGGATATAAATAGATTAATGTGACGCAATAGGTGAAAAAAAAAACTCATTATTTGAATTTATACCTGTATTATATAATTATACAGATATGTGCTCAAACTTGGACTTAATTTTGGCTTACTATCTACTCCTTTGGGTATGGTATAATATTCTATATCCGATTTAGGTACGTAATTGTTTATCACTACTACGCAATTATGGTTACCTACATGAAAACAAAAATAAACGTAATGAAACTTGCTCATGAGTACTGATCAGATGAACATGTAAACGCACCAACGAAAGCTGCCATTTGTGCGGCAGTACGTCCGAGAGTATTTGTTAAATGAGATTTAGCTCCAGCTGCCATCAAAGTCAAGCACAAGTCAGGATTACCTACCAAAGCTGCGAAATGTAACGCCGTATACTGGTGCAAGTGATGCGTATTGTTCACATCGGCTCCCTTTAAATTGTAAAAATTTATCACGAATTTAATCTAAAATTACTGTAGGCAAACCTTGTTCAAAATATCAAAAGCTATTTACGTGTTCCAGTAACAACTCGACGATATCTTTGTTCCCTTTGTAACAAGCATGTTGTAACGGTGTCATTCCATCGCTATCGTATATATCGGCTTTAATTTTATGTTGCGCGAATAAACTTTTCACCTCGTTGTACTTATTTTCAGCTACATACTTAAATACGAGTGTTTCGACGTCGTTTTCGTTCTCATTTTCAGCATATGATTCTACGAACGTTTTACCGTCTCCGTTTTCAATTGACACCATTTTGCACCTAAAATAACATTAATATTGAAAATATCACGTAAAAATAATACCGGACCATAAAATGAATCAAAAATACTTCATTTGAAAAAAAAATGTGAGAAAATTAAAAATTTTTATCTTCGGTTTGGATTTGGTAAAGTTTTTAGTTGGCGAAACGCTCGCTAGAGTTTGTTTACTGTTTTCTAGTTCTTTAAATGAAGTTGGAGCGCTGATGTCGAAAAACGTGATTCGTTTACGCGCTCACAGTTTGTAATTATTTTTAACCAATCAGAGACTCGGGATATTCTGTGATTCATGATTAGTGCCGTTAAAGGTGATTCGCGGGTAGTAGTCTATAAATACTTTGTCTATGTCGTTACATAACAAGCTCGTTGATTTAGCGGTCTATATGTAAAAAGTCTTTGAATTTCATTATCAAAGTTTCCAAACCCTACAGCAACAGCATTGAAGTGCAACGTGAACAAGATATGAAGAACAAGCCACTGCTTGTTGAAAGCGGGTTTAGAAAGTTAAATTTTTTATATAGTAGTGTGAAGTGAACAATTTGTTTAAATTAATTGAAAAATGATAAATCGTTCGATCTAAGTGATAATAAATTTAACGTACTGATTTCGCAACTCGAATACGACTGACAATTTGGATTATCGCGGGTGTCGAAATTGGAACATACATTGTATACAAGTGGGAAATCGGCCGTAACCAGGTAATTGGTGAAAATTGATTATATCTGTAGACGTATACTCGTAACTCGTACGTAAATGACTAGTTAGATGCTACGTTCGAATCTGATGTTGAACAATCAATGGATCGAACAGCGGCTTCCAGTTCTTCGTCGCACAGTAGTAAACAGAGTATCGCCAGCGATATGAAAGCATTTCTACGTAAAGCTAAAAAGAAATTCGAAGAGAAATGGTCTCGAAATGTAATGCCGAAGGTAGCCACCACCGACGATTTCAAATCTATCAAAACCGTAGGTACGGGTCATTTTGGTCGGGTCGTATTCGCTCAGCATAGACCTTCTAAAAAGTATTACGCTCTGAAGATATTAGAAAAAAGCAAAGTTATCGATTCGAATCAACTGCAGCATGTGAAAAACGAGAAAAAAATACTGCAATGCGTTCATTTTCCATTTTTGGTCACGTTGAAATATAATTTCAAAGATAACTGTAATCTATATATGGCATTGGATTTCGTTCCGGGTGGCGAAATGTTTTCGCATTTACAGCATTGCCGTAGATTCAACGAAAATATGGCTCGTTTTTATACCTCGCAAGTTGTCCTGTCGTTCGAATACCTGCATCATTTGGGTATCATATACAGAGACTTGAAACCAGAGAATTTACTTCTCGATTCGAAAGGTTATCTGAAAATCACCGACTTCGGATTCGCCAAGAAGATCGATAATCGTCGTACGTGGACTAGATGTGGCACCACAGAGTACCTGGCACCAGAAGTGGTTTTACGTAAAGGATACAGCTATTCCGTAGATTGGTGGACGGTTGGAATACTTATGTACGAAATGACCAACGGTCAGCCTCCGTTCAAAGATAAAAAACCGGAGGACGTTTATTCGAAAATAATAGCCGGCAAGATCACTTATCCAGCTCACATGAGTCGACAATTAAAAAGTATAATATCGGAATTTCTTAAAATAGATGTTACCAAACGCCTAGGAAGCAGACCAAATGGCGGTGTCGAAGATGTGAAAAAGCATCCTTTCTTTGTAAATATCAACTGGATGGCCATGCTTCAGAAAAAATACCCTGCTCCTATCGTACCACCTTTGAACGGACCAACAGATACGAGTAATTTTCCCGATTACGAAGAGCTTCCATTGCTACGTTCGCCCAACGAATTATTTAGCGCGGAATTCGAAGATTTTTAAAATCGATCCAGTCGTAATACGCTGCTGTGATTTTTTTGTTCTTTACTTTTTTTTTGTTCTGTTTTTTTTACCTCCCTCTCCTCGCCTTGTGTGCTGCCCCTTTGGGGCTTTAATTTCGAGCACGTGTGGTGCAGATTTCTTTCTTCTTTGTTTTTGAATTGAAATTTTTAGTAGGTATCGCGTTTTATATCGTGGCGGCGACGATAAAATTTCTGTCAGGGTTATCGCACTTGATGAGCTTTTCAAATAACTTACCGTACCTTTTCACCTCGTGAACTATTCGTATGCCGGAATATACTTATTCAAATGTTTTGCAGTTTAATTGCGAATCGAAGACTGTTATGAAATTTTTTTCTTCTTTTTCAAATTCCAAGTCGTTTGAGAGTTTAGTCTAATGTTCGTGCCGATCAATTTATTTAACTGATTCTATTTTTCCCTTTTTTTTTTTTTTGAATTACATATATGTAGAGAGCTTGCTAATGAAAATTTACTGTGATTATTGACCTTACATATTTGTTCGTGATTTTTCCCTCTTGCTGTTGATTTTTTTTTTTTTTTTGTATAATGGTAAATATTGGAAAAAAAGTACTCGGTACCTTTTGATGGTGTATTGTACATTTTCTATTCATACAAGACTGTTGTACTTTCATCGAATGAAAGACGACCCGTATAAGTTTCCATTATCAATGGAATCGGGTTTATTGACGTATGAATTTAGCAATTTTATGAATCGATTTCGCGATATATATATATATATGTATTTATATTATAATGACTAGTTGTACTCGATACGACACTTCTTTTTTTTTTCTTCAAGTTTTTAATAGATTACCTATTTAATATAAACGTATTCTATCGAATACGTCGTAAAGTTGTGAATTGTGATACCATTTAAACTGCTATGTTATTTATTTATTGTTTTTTTTTCTTTCTTTCTCCTCTTCTGCTTGTTCTCTCATTTTATACGAACGTGATAATACTTTGTTTAAATTCGTAATTCGTTCATACGCGTAGAATATTTCATCGAATAATACCCAGCAATAATTGAAGTGTAAAGCTCGCACGATAAAGTGAAAAAAAAATTGTTTTCTCGGTTTCTCATATCGGTTCTCGTGCGATGATAATGTGATAAACCGATACAGCTGTCGTATTTAGGGTGGCCAACCTTTCACATCTTGACAAAATGGGCTCCTTACTCCTATTTTCTATAAAAAATTTCTTCATTAACGCAGTGTTCTAATTCAATAAGTGGCACTGTTTTAGATTCTAATTACCAAAACTTTTACTATACGGGTCAAGGAAAATGTAATTGCATCGTGATTGGTCACTTGACTTCTTTTCGTTCAGTTTTTTTTTTTTTTTTTTGCTCGAGATTAATAAACAGTCCAGCTTGATTCATTTCGGAGGTATTTTGTTTCTTTGTTTGGTGTTTATACAGCTTTACTCAGCTCGGATCTAATTTACAATTTACATTAAAAATTTGTTGACCTTTGTAAATGGATAATGAAACGGAAGTATTCGTTAATTTTTCTCGATTACGCGGTACATACGAATGTAATATATGTATAAGTCATTCTACAGTGTACAATGTGTTAAAATCGCCAGTATTTTCACATTCTATTACGAAATATCTAAGTATTAACGTGCAAGTGGTGGGGTTTTAATTATCGCGTAGGTTTCAACGTACGAAACATTATTTTTCGTTATGTTTTCCAAATATTTACCGTAAAATTTTCTCGCGAGTTTTGATATTTCTCGTGTAAGTCTAAGTACATGCTGATAAGAGGGATTCTTTTTCAAAGTTGATGTTGGTTAGTGTGCTTTATTAGTTACATTGATGTTATTATTGCATCATGTTTGTCCGTTGAATGAGATTTGTTTCGAAAAATATTCCAAATTTGAGGGGTTTTTCTTTGACTTTGTTTTTGGCCAAACAATTTTTACAAGTTTTTCCAAAATATCGTGTATTCGTCTTCCTCATTTATAGATTTTGTTTTTTTAATTATCATGATTTGAAGCATATAAATTAGAGCCTGGCTGGAGGAATGATTTTCTTTCATCTTGCCCATTTCGCTTTGAAAGTTCCTGAAAAAAATGCTTATTTGATTTTGAAAACATTACAAATCAAAGCTAATATATTACAAGTGATTGGTACCAGTTTATTGAAAGAAATTCCTCGATGGATGGGCACGTGTTTTCAATTGCCGAGCATGTACCGTTGCTAATATTCTATCGTGTTATGAAAGATAATGAAAATCGACAGTGAGAGTATGATATGGTGAGGTAACCATATTAAAATTGTTTCATGAACGTCGAATCTTATCAGCTCCTTACTGCTTTCAATTTTGAGAACGGAGAAGCTTATCTAGAATGACTCCAAATCAGACTTTTGTGATTTTACAAACGCTCGTCTGATCGTCGTACTTTTATGAAGCGTGTATTCGGCAAACGGTTGGAATATTATAAAAAAATCTACCCAAAGACTTTGTTGACTTCTAATAAATCAATCTGTGTTGTGCTTGGAACCCTGAAAACCGGATTTTGCAATCAGTTCTTCGAGTACAGTGGTTTTCTGATACAAAAAGAAAAGGTGTTCTGTTTGAGTGTAAACGGTATCCATCCACAGAGCTTCTTCACTCTTGCGAAACTTTGACTGGCGAACGAATTCCACAAAGGAAAAAAAATTGATACAACAGTGAAATGAGTTTTCTTCATTGATCAAGTGATCGTTAGTATTCTTTGAATGTTCCTCGTACTATTGATTTGCTATCTTCATCTTCGCAGGAATTTCCGGTTCTAGTATTGTAATCCACCAATGTACTTTGTAGTTGGCATCTTTGTTCTCTGATTTTTTGGATTGGTTTTGATGCTGTAGATAACGATACTTCCTGCATTTTCTTCTCCATTCATGAAGATTTATTGTTCTCCGGCTTCACCGACGTTACATTTATTTAGTCCTGTTATGGCTCTTGTTGTGTGTTTTCTACAGTGTTTTTTTCTTTCACGTTTTAATGAACAGTTTTACTCGAGTGGAAAGAAACTACATATTAAGATCTCTGAGTACTACCAACCGATGTTCTAAAGAAAACACTAAATTGGCGAATTTCTGAATTTCTAATGTAAACTTATCAGTACCGCAAACACGTTTGAAAATCTTTCAATACATATTTTTCTAAATGCTGAAAACATGCGATCCATTTTAATGATAAAATAATACAGTTGTACGCGCGAATTCTAATTCAAAATAATTCAAACATGATGAGATACGTATTATAGATATTAGGTTTGGGTTAATCAGTGTTATGCGACAAAGACAATAAAATATATTCGAGATAATTCGACTTTATTTTTAAAGATTTTTTGTTAAAATTCAATACAGATACCAATTTTGTTATTTTTGTGAAGCGATAAGTATTTTTAATTTCCTCGCGCTAGCGTTTTTATCGCAATTGAGGTTTTTTCTGTGACGTCATTTCATCTGAAGTGATTATGTTCAACGATCATCGGTTTTGTGGAAATGACGTATATCTTTTAATTTTTTTTCCCCGAAATTACATTGGTTATTGCTGCTACCGAGAATGATGTTTAAATAAGTACCAATAACAATTTGAGTCGTATACCTGATGTGAAAATTTTCTCTTAATTACGAAACGTTGATCTCGATTGTTGAATATCTCTAAATTTAGCTACGATTTAATTTAACGACAGCCTTTTCTCGTCATTTAACACTCTATTGAAAATTCTCATGGTTGCTTGATCCTCGTAGTTCCAGCATTTAATGCTTGATCTACTCTCTTCCTTTCTGGCAAGCAAACTATGAGATGCTGGATTGTTATTCGCACGAGACTGCAAAGTTTTATGTGTACGGTTAAAATAATACGTACATTTGAGAGCTAATGTAAAATGTAGTTTTGTAGTAAGGTTCGCTCACATTGGTGGTAATTTAAAGATAATACTATAAAACGTACGCCACAGAAACCGAGATAACGTTGGTGGCGTTTGTCTTCACGTATATGGTACGACACTTAGCTGAACTATCTGGTAGTTAAAAAGTTGCATATGCATTATATAATATTTACCCATCGTTTGAAATGTTGGAAAGTGTATCGTGGACTGTGTCAAGTTGATAATGATTCGGCTTATCTTTCAATCATCCATAAAGAGCTTTTTGAACACATAGATATTATCTCACGGTTATTTTACATGTAGATATATCGAGTCAAGCTGGACGATTGTTTGTTTCATATGTATGTATATATATATATCTTCCTTTTCTGAAATGGTCATTTTTTTTTTTTTTTTAATTCAGGCGAATATTTTTACTAATACGTGGCTAACATTTTGAGATGGTTTTTTTGATGGAGGAAAAAATAGAGAGAAAAAGAAAGAAAAGAAAGATCCAAAACACTGGTATAAGTAAGAGAATATACATTTATAAATATTTCCTGGAGTAGGTATGTTCATGAGATTTGTGCGGCGGATGTATTATACGATGTGAATGTGTCGTCGAGAGTACCTGCCCAACAGCGTTTCTTAATCTCGAGCCAAATCACATTGTATGTTTAGTATGATTTTTCGCTACTCGTTCCTTCCTCTTCTCGCCGATTTGACACAATTTTTTCTACGTGGAGATATTCCACTGACCTCGTAGCTCCTTTACTGGAACATAAAATCGATGAAAACGAATTTAACAACATCGGTGCTGGTTGCTGAGGAAAAATTCGTTTGATTGTTCGTATAACTATGGATCATTTTTTTCCTTGATTTTTAAGTTCGTTTCGATAGAATCTGTTTCTCGTTTTGTACAGGTATAATAATTATCGTAAGGTTGGTTATTCCCGCATTTTTTTTTTTTTTTTTTTTTTTCATTTTATATGTAATTCGTTAGCATCACGAGAAGAATCATTTAACATATTATAATAATCAATTTGGATGAGATTTCTTTATTATTCTATTTATCACATATCAACTATTTATTTTTGTTCTGTTGAAAGCACCTTTTTTAAAAATTATTTTTAAGTTTGAAAAAAATTGTATACCTAGTACAAATTTTTTTTTCCCGTTGCAAATACTCTTAAAATTTATGAATATTTGTTGTCATATGTAGTTTTTTCTTCTCGAACGAAAACGACAGGGTAATTTATACTTTAACACGTAAACAGAGCTTGCTTAAATGAGCGAATTGTTGTTATAACGTTATTTCGTGTGTAATTATTTCGTTAATGCTCGATTACTAGTTTTTTTTTTCCTGTATGTAAATAGATAATTTAGGAGCTGTTATTTCTAAACGCCTACCGCGGATTTATTTAGAAATTGTTTTTAGGTTAATTTGTTCACCCTTTTCCTGAAGTTATTATTTTTTAGCGATTTTTTTTCTTTCGAATCGACTGTTTTAGTGATATCTAATAATTTTTAAACAATATGGTCTAGAATTTCTCGTATACGATTTAATAAGTGGGTTCCTTAGAACACAATGCTTTTTCGCCGGTTATTGTTCTAAATAATGATTAAATAACGATTAGATTCGAACTGGAAATAAACGAATTAGCCAAGTTATAGATATGGGCTGTGGTTTTGCGGATGTGTCGACAATAATGGGTCGAGATTATGACGCGAAGACGATGTAAGGTTTTGAAAAATTATCATCATCCATTTTAACATTATACCTACCAGTACCTCTCGGATTTTTTTTGTAAAATTTTCCTTTCACTTTTAGATGTAGAAATTAAGTTACGTACTTATATCTTATCGAAGGTTTCATCTTATGAACCTTTCTCATACAACTCTCGGACGTATTGAAGAAAAATGTCGTTTGCGGTACCTGTTTTCATTTTAAAGGTTAACCGATGTTAAGAACGAGGAAAAAGTCACATGCAGTTCATTTGTCTTTTTACTTCCCTTCGTTGGCAGAATTTACGTAGGTATATTATGTTCAAAACAGATGATATACCCATCTCATGTTTCAGTTCACATTTTACACTCCCTTACGTTTGTTTAACTTCATTTCAAGCAAACAAAATAGCAATACCAATACCTATGTGCTTTATTTTTGATTGTATATTTTGCCATTCGAACAAAAGAAGCAGATAATGGTTTAAAATTCAAGATTTGTATAATGTTTTATTTTTAACATGCCGATTTAGTTGTAGTCATGGCTGTGAATGTGATACGTACAGAATGGTAGTATACGTTAAATAACCTCTCTTATTGAGCATATGTAAAAGGTGCATTTCAGGTTATTAACATATAACTCTTGTGGAAACAATGATGAGCGTGAGGTTTATTGAAATGAAAAATGAAATATTTTTCGAGGGTGTCTGCAACCCAGGGTTTCTCCCTATATTTCGAATATCAATGTGGCAACATGGCAGGTGCGAAACTTCCGGTTGGTACGGTGGCTAACTGGCTACTACGACAATTACTTACCTGACTATTCTTGTTTAGTTTTTCATTTGTTGAGGAGTGGGCGGAGGGCAATGAATACGAGTGTGTCAATGCAAGATGATAATTGTAATTTTGAAAAGACGGTGGATAGTTGGAAAAACAAATTGTAGAAAGAATTCAACTTGAATTGTTTTTAAATTTTATTGCAGAAGTTGATATGCTGAAAATCTCGTTCGAAAATTTTATTTTAATCCTAATTTCTAATTCAGTACCGCGAATTTACTTCTTCCTCAATAATGCTTTGAATTAAATTTTTGAGATAATTCTTTTTGCCTTTATTTTAACATATTTTTCTTAATCAGACGAACCGTTTAGTTTAGCAAAATAGCTTGAATTGAATGCCATTTTTAAATCAAATTTGAGACTGAAACTGAGTATGAGGGCGATACTGCTGCTTCAATTAGCAGGTATTTAAAATTTTTTTTCGCATTATTGCACCTTATTGGAAATAAAAAGTTTTCCCAATTTTTTTTGTTTTCAATAAGTACCATGGGTCAGTAAATTTCTGAATTATGGTCCTTTTTAATTGAGACATTGCTTTTTAATGGTACAAAATGATGTAACTTGAATTTTTTTTTGACAAAATTCGATTTTATAAGGTGTAAAATGTAGAAATAACTCATGTGTAATATTTTTTTTTTAATGGACTGTTTCAGTATAAATGATTAAATATACGTGATATGGAAGGCGAAAACTGTAGGTACCTGTAGTTTTTCTGTAGAGTGCGCAAAGCTGGGTATTAATGTACAGTATTATAAGAACCTGTCTGTCAAAAAGAACGAGATTATCTGTCACTAAGGTTCGAATCAAAGGTATGTGCAGAATTGACCAGTCTCTAAAAATCTCAGCTCTGAGTCTTAACGCTCGAGTCTTTGAAAATGGTGACTCCGAGTCTTTTGGCAAGTCCGAGTCTGTTGAGAGTCTCTTTTTTCCGAGTCTTTTAATTATTATTATTTTTTTTTATCAACAATAACTTACAGCGTATTTTTAAACGTAGAAGATATTAAAAGCAAAATCTGTATTGCATTGCTAACTAAACTGAGAGAGGAAACCCTGAAAAAAGAAAACGATTACATTAACAAATGAAATTTCTTTTTTACTTTCAATACACATATGTCAACCATTCTCAACAGACTTGACAAAAAAGAAAAACAAAAATAATAGAGACTGGAAATCGTAAAAATTGTGAGTCTTTAAAAAAAAAAATGACTTGGAGTCTCCGAGTCCTTTCAGAGCAGACTCTAGTCAACACTGTAATGTAGAATATCAAGTTGGTGCATTTCGATTTGACCTTCAATTTTTGAAAAATCCTATTGGAAGCGTTATCATCAGCTACTTCAAATGATTGATGTATTGTGAAAGTTTTGCAATTTAGTTGTGTGTGTAATGGTGTGAATTCAGCGTTCGCTTTGGTGTACGTCATTGATAGTTTTAGACGATGGTGTCGCTCCCAACGGGATTTTTTGAACTAATCACATTAGTTTATGTAAAATCCAAATTTGAGAAAAGACGCGTGCGCAGAATGAATATTTTTGTATTCCACCATTCCACATTCAAATGTTTTTGGGTTACATTGGTGTCCAATTTCAGCGCACTCTACAAAATTTAAAGGTGTGTGATGTAAAAAGATGTATGTTTTTCACTCCGTATCATGTATATTCTTACTCAAAGGGTAGGGTACTGTTAAATTTAGAAAATATTGATCACTGTACATATTAAAAGTTTGCAATGGTAGCGGAGCTAATTTTTTTTTTTCAAAAATATGATGAATTCAACTATGCCAGGTGGTAGTAAGAAATCCTAATTTTATGCAAAAATTCATCTGTGCACATTTTACCTATATCAATTATTGAAGAAGCTGGATGACTTTAAAAAATCAGATGTTTTATTCTGCAAATTATGTTTAGTTTTGAAGTCGTTTAGCTCTTGGATATAGGAAAAATGGCTACTAGAGATTTTTGTAGCAGATATTGGTTACTGCAATGTGGTATAGTTGAATTCCCTGTTTTTAGAAAAAATCTCGCTCTGCTACCATGACAAACTTTGTGTATTCCTGTGGCTTACTAAAAACAGATGGATACCGTGTGTACAAGTTAGGGTGGACCTGATTCAAATTTCAATTCGAATCAGTTTTTTTGATTCAGTGAATGTAATCGAATCAACTCCACTGCTTAGGATTGTATTCGTGATTCGAATCCAAAAATTTCAGAAAATTCAGACAAGTATTCAAATCAATTTCTGGCGATATGCTGCTTTTTTCAATTTTTTTTTTTTTTTTATTGTGATTTTGTGTTATTTTTTATTCCTGGCTCAGAAAATCAAGGCTTGAGAGCGAAATGCAAAGAACAGAACGAAACGGAGAGAACAAAACGATTTTAAAAAGAGAAACGGATGGGAATGAAACAAAAATTAAACAAAAACATTGAGAAGCCAATGGGAACAAATTAATTGGGGAAAGCTCAAAAAAAGTTTGCCAAATTCAACGTTAAATCCGTGATTCAAAGGCATAATTTCATACAAAGTTATTGGGATTTAATTAATCACTGTATCGTTGAAAATTTGAATTATCTGTAAAAATAGAAACAGAAGAGAACGAAATCCTTAAAATAGTTGGAGAGAGCAGATTGGAAAGAGAAAATGTAATTATTTCCAACAAGGAGAAGAACAATTAGGATACATACATCAGTGCTTTTTTGAAATTTGAGAGTGGAACGGAACAAAATAATCGTTTCGGTTTCAAGCCTTGCTGAAAACTGAACAGTGAACTGAATTTGAAAGCCAAAAATGAAATTTATTAGTTTTTTTATTCAATATTTCAATTATGGAGAAAAATTGCAATCAAATTCACCACTTCAAATCGAAGTTGGATCAACTTTTTTCGAATATAATTCGAATCTACAAAATGTCGTCTATTTGCGGATTCGTGTTTGAATCCAATTTTTGCTGATTCATGTCCAACCCTGATACAGATGTACGTAACCTTTCTCGCGTAAATTCGTGATATTTCGGACGCAAATAACAATATTGCAAAAAATTTTCTACAAATAAAATGAAAATTCTTCAGACTGAAAATTCCTTCCAATATAATATATTTTTCAATAACTCATATTGTTTTAGAAATAAATTGGGAAAACTTTTCATTTCACGTAAAACCCGAACGCTGTGTTGAAAATTAGCAGAGACGAGTAAATAAGAACTCAAGAGTCGTAGCAAAGACTCGTAAAGAATTGGGAATCGTAATTTAAGCTGAGAATTGCAAATTCGATTGAAAATTTGAATCTATGTAGGTACAAGTAGGCATCAATTTTTTGAATACCTGGAATGACTGTAGCGCCATGAGACGCTCGATTTTGATCTGGATTTAGAATTTTTTCATTATGTGGTTTCATTTTTAGGAACCATATCTTATCCCTTTTTCCTCGTCCTTTTTAAATTCCTCATTTTAATTATTGTAAAATTAGAAATTTGTGCCATTTCTTTTGTTTTTTTGTTGCATAAGGAGATGAATTTTTCGATTGATGAACTAGTAAAACCAACCTTGGAAAATTTTCAGTTTCTAATTGTTGGATGAAACATTTGAGAAATTATTGCTGTTATTTATTTTTGGTAATTTTTTTTAAGTTATATTCCTTATTGCAAGGTTTATTTTTTTTTGTTTTATCAAAAGTGTTCAGACGTCTGGGATGAAAAATATTTCAAAGCTTTCTGATGAAGCGCTTCAATTGTCATGATGTTCGCGCTTCTATGTCTGTGATTGCGTGCGCTTATTTTTGAAAATTTCATGCAAACTGGAAACAAACATCTTAGATCATGATTCCATGATTCACATTGTGTCCCCTGAGCTAGAGATCGATTGACTTGCAATATTGATTAATTTCAAATACTTAATTGTCATTTATTTTACCTTTTTCACATTTCCTTCTTCACTAACATTTCAATAATTTATGAAATGAAAATCTTTTTCGACATTCAAGGGTACATATGGAAGCACATTTTATAGTTACAATCGACTTATACATCATATTATGTAAAAGTTAGTAATACTTCCATATAAATTTAATCACAAGATAAGTAGAATGCGAAATTACGAATGTGTATATCTAATGTTATCATACCATATACTATTTCCCAGGAATATAATTATGCATCCGAAACTTAATAATTTATTCACGTGAATTTATTAAGCGTTTGATAGTCGTTCTTTTGATTGGCCAGTTATCTGGTTACCCATATTACCTACTTATAGTTGGTGTTGCATTTTTTTCACGCCATTAGCTATTTTCATTGGCCAACATCAACCAACATAATTGCTTCATATTTTTTCTTGTATATGTTCGTTAGTCGAGCATTTGGCTGTGGCAGTGATTTGTTTTTTTTTTTTTTTTTTTTTTTTTTTTAGGAAAA